>CABFOV010008346.1:0-23954 GCA_902141375.1 Timema poppense
TTCTCCTTTTTAGAAATTCTACAGCCTCATGCCTGGCCACTGTGTTGCCCAGGTAGCCACAAGTAATCAAGTAATCCCTCAATTTTATTTGTTTTGAGAAGAAATTTAAAATTATATAATTTTCTACCTAATTGTAAAACGTGTACATTTTTATGCTTTTAATATCTACTAAATAAAACTATTGTGAAATTGAAATGTTCAGTTTTCTAATTTACTTAGTTTAGCAGTATTTAGTTGCAATCTAGTTGCAAATAGATACATAGGCTTAGTAAGTATAATTGTTATGTTTCAACATGTGGCACAGTGTATAACCCATTTGTGTGGTGCGTCAATTTTTTTTTGTATAGTGGGTACGTCAATACGGTAGTATTTAATAAAATAGATTTGCATTATGTCAGTCAATCTCATCTTTCATGATGATTGAAGTGATTTGAATATATAATTATATATATACATGCACTAGGAATTATATTTGAAAAAATTATGACGACTGGAAGTGGAAATACTTAAGTATTCACAATTTTTTCAGATATATTTGTATTTTCATTTAGGGAAACGGAAAAATTTATCAATGTACCCCTAACCCATCTGAGAGATGAGTAATACAATAAGTGGCAGACGAATACATATTAATAAGCAAGTGAGAATTTTGTGATGCTATATTATAAATTGTATTAATATTCGTGATTAAAAATTACATAGTATATTTCTTTCAGATTCATTACTGATTGAAAATGGCAAACGTAACAAGATCTCCAACTGGGTTATATCTTATTGGTGACTGTTACTGAACTAACAAGTAGCAAGCTGCCACCATTGCGTATGGTTCTTAGATTTTTCCTACATCATCAGCTTGAATTGAAGGAGAACTTAAGCCAAGCATCCACTGCTACCATCATAGAAATAACAAAGTTTCGTTAAAACGCTTGAATCCCAATGAGAGACCGTCAAAACCACCTAACCAAGCATGAAAATTTATTTGAAGAATGGCGACTTCTGAAAAAGAACAAAGCGCGAACGTCACCAGCTCAGTGTGTGTGCAAAAGAATATCCTTTTGATGTTGCTCATGCTGATGCAATAACCAATATGTTAGTATTACAAGCAGAAGGATTTTTTGATATCCCAGAGAAAAAAGGAAGAATTTTGGTCAATTACTGGCATAGATAAAACGCTTGCTGTTAAAGAGAAAAGGGCATCTGAAATAGAGGAAATAAGGAATGACAGACGACCGTGAATGAAGCAAATGTAACTTTTAGAAGATTCTATAGCTGTACTAGTTTCAACTGGTGATTCTGAAAACAGCTCAGCAGAAGACGGTGATGAAAAGAATAAAACTGAGGACAATACGATTGAAGATGCTGTTGGAGACATACAATTTAAGGTAAAAATAAAAGAAAAATGGGGTGAAAAACTGTAGTTAATTCAGAACTCGCAGCAGCTCTTGATCGTATAAAAGTGTCAGACCGAAAGGCCGTTTTTGTTATGACATAAATTGCCAAGAAATATGAGAGAACGTTGTTTAACATGCTATAAAGAGACTCAAATCACCAACAAAGATTAGAACAAAGAGTCGAGAGATCTGAAAAATTAAGGAAAACTTTCAAGGTAACGTTAACCTTAATATTCACTGAGACGGTAAACTGATCCATGATCTAGTTGTAAAAGATAAAGTCGATCAACTGCCAGTATTAGTTTCTGTAAAAGAAGTTTCTCAGTTACACACAGTTGCCAAACTTCCATCCGGAACAGGGGAGGCTCAGGTTGCTGCTGTCTTCGAAGCTATTAAAGACTGAAGTACAGCGAACAACATCCGTGCAGTGTGCTTCGACATGACCAGCTCAAACACGGGTCATATCGCTGGTGCCTGTGTCCTCCTAGAACCAAAGCTTGAGAAGGAAATCTTGTCACTGGCATGCAGGCATTATATTATGGAACTGATAATTGGTGCAGTGTTCGAAGTGTGTATGGGAGTAAAATCTTGTCCCAAGGTTGCACTATTCAAATGGGTATTCATAGGTAGTGATAAGTTTGAACCAGGTATTGCAACTGATGTCGCAAATCTAATAGAAGATATAAAGCAAGGTACAATCGGGAAAACAAGCATCTAGAACATAATCAGTCAAGGGGTAGTTATAAAAAATTATTAGAGCTTGTGGTTATCTTTCTTGGTTTTGTTCCTACCAGAGGAGTACGATTTATGTGACCCGGAGCAATGCATCATGCCCACTGGATGTCCAGAGTGATATACAGCCTTAAGATCGGGATGTTCAAGGTGCAATTCAAACTTACTTCTAAAGAAGAGAAAGGATTACGCGATGTCTGTGTTTTCACGGTACGCGTCTACCTGAAAGTCTGGATCTTTTCACCTCAAGCTTCAAATGCACCATACAATGACCTGTGGCTGTTAAAGTCGCTAATTGAATATTCATCAATGCATTCAGCCATCTCATAACATAACATAAGTTTTACAAGTACTTGTGGTATTTGTCACAGTAACTTATTCGAGATTCGGGTTAGTTCATCAACCAAAAGACTGATACTGAGTGCCATGCAAAATGAAGGAGATCAAGATCAAAATCATTCTAAGTGAATCACTGCATCTCTTCATTCTTTCATTCAAGAACAAAAACTTTGACGATTTTACAAAGCCAAGTCACTGACACTGTTCCGAATGTTGGAACTTTTGTATGGATTTATCGTGGTTCCTCTAGACTTGTGGGAGGGTATAGATGACTACAAGCAAGCTATTTAAAAAATAAAGTATCTAAACGTTGTTAATGACCATGCTGAACGTGGAGTTGCACTCATTCAGGAATACAGTGGTGAAATGCAGCTACGATTCCTGCTGCAAGCTGTTGAGGACCATCTTAGAATATACCCTGACAACAGGAAACAAACTTTGTCTGAGCCTCTGGGGAAGCAATAAATTTAGAGCTTGCTATTGTCAAACTGATAACATGAACAAGAAACTGAACAAATTATCTAAAACTAATGTATTTAAATATATACTGACTACCAAGTTCTTTAAAATAAATTAAAATTTTTTCATCATAATATGTTGAATTTTCCTAATTTTTGTAATCTTGGAATCACTTGAGCTACCCCTAAAAATAATAATTTATTGCTCAAATTTTTTATAGTGTTTTTATATCAAAAGAAACCAATTAAGGGGGTAAGACTTGAAAAATACGATATTTTTTAAAACTTTTAAGCTCCACCCAGGGGTTAAGCCGTAAACCAAATCTGTTCTGGTGACTGGAAGGTTGGGGATCAAATCTCAGTTTAATGTAGTTAAGGGGTATTTTCCTAAATGTTTATCTCCTTCCCAAAGGGTTTAAATTCCTTTATAATTTTATCCTCTTCATCCTACTTCATTAAAGTGAATATGTGGTTAACCTGAAGGGGAGGTAAAATATTATTTTATTAATACTTCCTATCAAGAGGGATAGATACAGATTACATTATTTTATGTATGAACATATTAATGTTGTTTTTTTACCTGTCACATACTGTACATCATACCAAGTTCTTGATACAGTTACAAGAACCAGTTAGTATTCTATAGAAGATGCCACAAAAAGTTAAAGCGTATAAGAACAGGATTTGCTTGTTTTACGAATTGACTTGTTCGTTTTACCATCCACCACATTGACGTTTTAGAATTTCATGGACGACTGACACTGTTATACAATATATTATTATCCTTGGGCTTCTCAACACTCTATTAAAATGTCGCCATTAAACTAATATTCTCTCCACACCTTTTATTAGTCCGGTTGACATTGAGAGAAAATTTATCTCAACTTTGCAATGTGGCATGTCTAACGTTTTTATTCTAATTATCGTTCCTTTAAGTATAATATTTTCAATTTAGATGGGTTTCACCTTAGCACCCACGGGGAAATTTATTTAATAATATTTAACAACTATTCTAATATTATTAATTTAATTGTGTGTGTGGACCAATAATAAAAATAAATAATTTAAATGATACAGATATTTGTATATAAGGTTTTAATATAAGCAGTTCTCATATCAATGAATGATGAGATGAAATTATTTCACATTATTTGTAAGTTTGAACATATGTATGGACAATAAAATACGTCACATTATTTCTGATACAAGTAAGCAGTGCAATTTTATTATACGAATATTTCTAATATTAGTAATTTTGATTCATCTTCATCTGAACTAGCAGAATTTTCATGTTCCTGAATATTATCTTATAGAGCTGTGTGTTTTGTGTGTGGGTTATTGCATTGATGTGATTCTGCTTCTTCCCCAGTAGTTCTTGTTTAGTTTCTAAAACATGCTATGAAGTATATTTGCAGTAATATCAGTGTCCAACTCCAAATAAATATGGAATTATTCTTTCTATATTATAAACATAAAGACGCCAATTTATTTCTTGTTCTTCCCCTATAAAAAGTTTCAGTATCATGGCAGAGATAACAAAATAATCTACCCACAATTTTCTAGTTGGAGTTTTGCATGCTTCCTCTAAAAATTCTTCTATTTACGATACGTTTCTTTTTTCACGAAACATGAAATCTTCAAAAATACAGGTCAAGACTATCCTCATCCCTCTTAAAGCTTTTGGCCAGCCTTGCCATTAAACATGTTTCTTACCCCTTTGAATGCAGCAATTAAAAGCTCTTCTAATCCTGAGCATTATCTAAGTGTGCTTACACAGTCAATAAAGGAAATTAGTGTATGCATACCTCCTTGTCTTGCATCGCATGGTATTAGACCACTTTGCCATCGTTGTTAATTTAAATAACTGAATATCACCAGAAATATTAACATATAATATTTGACAATGTTGCTGTATAAACTACTCAATAAATAATAATGTTGTAAGGACTGTATCTGGACGGTTCTGGGAGGCATAAATCACTGGTCCGAAAACAAATTTTGTTGGTTTACATGATGGTCCTTCTTCTCTTGATAACTTTCTCATGTATCCTGACCATTCAATTCCTGTTTCACTTTTGGTTATGCCGTTCAATGAATATACATTTGTCTGAATTGCATTTGAAATATTGTTATATAATATATTTGTACTAATAATCTAACATTTACCTACATGTATGTTTAACAATGGGGGAAGAGGATTTCTTGGTCTATTATAGTGTTCAAATTGTATTGGTGAGAGCTCACTTAGTTTTAGGCTTGTCATATAACATTTTGATAATATTGGAATTAAAATATGATCATGATCTTGAATTTCATTGTTGGTTGTAGGTTGTGTAAATTCAATTGCCATAGAATGAGTCTCTCGGTTATCATTGGGGGTGAAGATCTGCAGCTCATAACTATCTTACATCTGTTTGATTCTAGTCTTTTCAAGATAAATTCTTGCTCTTGAATGTAATTAGCTGCTGATTTTGTTTGATGTTAGAACCTCGTCATTAGTTGAAACACATCCACAATCATCTTTAGAAGCAAACCAATAATGAAGTTTTACTGTCAATTCTAACATCGTAGCATTTGTTGACTTGCTTATATGAGACTGTATAATCTGAGCAATACTAAAATATGGTTTGGTAATTTCAACTGAAGATACCAGACTAGAAATGAGGGAAAGCAGCGTGGGACTGGTTTATTCGATACTGGATTCTTTCACAAATTTATTTAAGTTGTAATCATGTGACTTTGGAATGTCCTTTACCATTGACTATATTAGCAACAATCACATCAATGTCATCTCGTCTCTTTCATCTTTCAACGTACACAACTTATAAGAAACAAATTTTCTGAAAGATATTACTGTTATCCACATACTACTTGGATCTTTATGTATTAACGCCACCACCTCCATTAGTGTTTGTTATATCATTTATTCTATTGGTATCCTTTTACATTGTGCAGCGGATACGTTTCTGGCCCTGGTACAAGTTTTGTAGCAGTCCACGTGGTCTGCAGTTGCACCTGATAATCTTATACGAACTTCATCTGATTGAGGATAATTACTATCTCTATAATTTTCAAGAAAGGATCTTTGAACGTTTTATGACCCAGACGATTTGATGTATGGCACTCCACTTCTACTCTCCATCAATCTGGATGACTGGGATAAGGAGGCTCACATGGTTATCCACAAACAATGCAATCCTAGCTAAAATTAAATGGTCCTAATATACTTCGTCGAAGTGGTGGTTCACTTTGTGGGTACTCTTTCGTAATGTTTGTTCTCTTTTAGGAGCTCGATAAATGTGGCCTTTTGACGTTGTACTGCGTACGCATGATTTATGAAACTTAATTGTGGTATTTGGATCTGAATGTAATAACGTTTCCAAGCTTTTGTACAGACTATCACCTCTCTCTTTACTTGATTTAATAATAGTCTTTATTCTAGCTGGACCGGCCATTATTAACTTCTCCACTTTGTTGTAAACAAAGTAAAATTAATTTTCAGCCACTGTGGAACACTATTCTAAAACTATTTTTTTTTTAAATATTAAAAAAAGAACACATGTTGTATGGATAAAAATAATTATGTATAATTGTGTTAGTGTTTATTCATCTTGATATACCTATTTACAAGTAAATACAAAATCCCCGAGGGTGCCAAGGTGGCACCCATCATAATTTAAAATAGTATACCCTAATAACCAGTAATCTGCAAAAAAATAATAGACATACCTCAATGCAAGGTCACACCCCCTATCTGCCTGATTTTATCTTAATTGTGCATTAAAGGTTTTGTACGTTAATATTCCTCATAAGCTTATCATTAAAGAACTGTATTATCTGCTGAATACTGAAATACAGTCTGTATGGGGGGGCTGTTCAAGAATAATAATAATAATAACAACAACAACAATATACTAAATACACGAAAAATATAACCTGGTAGGAGCCTGGTATAGCAAATCGATATGTGGCGCTCATTTTAATACGGCCTTGGATCGCTCAACACGTTTGTATGGTTGTTTTTGTAATTTATTCTATCAAGATGGTGAGAGTAGCAGCCTAGTTATTTTTGAATCTGGGACCTCTTAATTACGTACCCTCACTGTAACTCGATTTTATCAGGGTTTCAGGAGTGGTCAGCGTATTATGGTCCCTATACCCTGGTTTTCTCAGAATTGCAGGCGTTGCCACCTTATTATGGTCCATGTACTCTGACTATCTCAGCCCTCCAGAAGTGAGGTGAAGTGGCTGTCAGAGCGGCTTAAAGAAATTGCCCACAGTCTTTTGATTAAATGCGGCGTTCATTTGTTTTACTTCTCGCTGTGCTAACAGGAAGGCCTGAGCGCAACAAGCATCCAAATGACACCAACTCTCACATATCTGGCTTTGGAAAGCACTGTTTTAAGATGTTTAGTTCTTGTTCCACCATGTGTAGGAGCAATACATTCTCATCTAGCACATATATTGCCGGACATGGTGTCCCGGACATTAAACGTGGCTGACGTGGCCATGTGGAAAGCTCGCACTTTACCAGGGTTGGACTGGCTAGATTTTACTTCCCGTATCAGCTATACTTATTTTAATTGCACTAAAAGGCGAGTGGCAAACATTCTAGGAAATCAACCTACGGTACACTCAGCCAGTATTTGAACCCTAAACTCTCCTCCGCAGGTAAACGAGAGTAAACAAGCCTGTTATTTGGGGTGCGTGCACACCGATGCGGATAAATGGGCAAGTGAAAGCTCGGGTCATAAAATAGACAGGGTGACTCTCTTGCTAGAGACCCTAGACTTTTGTCTATCTAAGCAATATTTATAGTTGGTCATGAGAATGTCATGTATATACACTTACCTTAGACCATATGAAACGGTACTTGTTCACACCTAGGAATGTGGTATCGATAACAATAAGTATCAGTATATACATTTTAATCTGCGAAATGTTTTATTTTATTTAGTAGTTAATAAAAATTCCAACGTTTGCATCATAATTTTATTTTTATATTTATTTAAATACTAAACACTATAAAGCTTGAAAGCTTATTTTGTTTAGCTTATGATGACCGTGCTCATTAGTCATTAATAAAGGGAGGAATAGTAGACTGGTCGGCACTCCCACCGTCGCCCGGTCAGGCATCAGAATGTGTTGATAAACAAATATGAAAGAACAGCTAATAATTAGGATGAATTAGAATAGATTTAATGCTAGAGTAGCTTCATTCTTGTAACGCAAAAAATAAGTGATAATTGAGAAATAGTGTCATTTGTTCTTCCTCCACAGTTCACCCTAGTAATAATTTATCTCAACATGAGTGAAGTTAGTTCAAATAAGTTGTTTCTTTCAATGCCGATCCGATACTGGAGTGTAAATACTAATATCAGTAAAAGTATTGGAAAAATGTATGGAGTAAAAAAATATTAGTATCGAAAAGAAAATATTGATAATAGTAAGAAATCGATTAATTTTTACATCCCTACTCACAGCTAATGCTGAAAATAATCCCCTCCAGATTCAGGCACTTTTCCACTTGAACCTTCCAAATTTGAAACAATTTTCTTAAAAAGTCTTCAATAATTGCCTCAATCTGTTAAATCTGAAAATCTTGGTGGCCAAAGATTCTTTTATATTAGATCTACTAGATCTAAAAAAAAAACTTCAATTTTTTTTCTCGTGTTGCCATTTAAGGTGTGATCGGTTAGTTGAAAATATCCATCAATTAGTTCATTGTCCGCTAACTGATCTACAAATTCACTGAATATGTCTAGGTAAATGATTAATGAAAACCTTCTCTCTTCATATACTGTTATTCTCTTTAACTATTTTTTGGTTGACTCTTTATTAACTTTCCTATTCCTTACTCATTGTCGACCACTAGTCATGTCAAACATGCTACATGGTCTTGTGCGGACCTTACATGTCAAACTTGCTACATGGTCTTGCGCGGACCTTACATGTCAAACTTGCTAAATGGTCTTGTGCGGACCTTACATGTCAAACTTGCTACATGGTCTTGTGCGGGCCTTACATGTCAAACTTGCTACATGGTCTTGTGTGGACCTTAAATGTCAAACTTGCCACATGGTCTTGCGCGGACCTTACATGTCAAACTTGCTACATGGTCTTGCGCGGACCTTACATGTCAAACTTGCTACATGGTCTTGTGTGGACCTTACATGTCAAACTTGCCACATGGTCTTGTGCGGACCTTACATGTCAAACTTGCTACATGGTCTTGTGTGGACCTTACATGTCAAACTTGCTACATGGTCTTGTGTGGACCTTACATGTCAAACTTGTCACATGGTCTTGTGTGGACCTTACATGTCAAAACTTGCCACATGGTCTTGCGTGGACCTTACATGTCAAACTTACTACATGGTCTTGCGCCGACCTTACATGTCAAACTTGCTAGATGGTCTTGTGCTGAGCTTACATGTCAAACTTGCTACATGGTCTTGCGCCGACCTTACATGTTAAACTTGCTACATGGTCTTTTGCGGACCTTACATGTCAAACTTGCTACATGGTCCTGCGCGGACCTTACATGTCAAACTTGCCACCTGGTCTTGTGCGGACCTTACACGTCAAACTTGCCACCTGGTCTTGTGCGGACCTATACATGTCAAACTTGCCACCTGGTCTTGTGCGGACCTTACATGTCAAACTTGCCACATGGTCTTGTGCGGACCTTATGACCAACCAACACCCAGAGAGACCCGCTTCTTCTCTTTATAAACGTCTAGAAAACACAACATTTTCGAATGGGATATTTATAAGGTTGGCATTATTTGGGGAATTATGGCATGAAAGGTTGGTGTACAAAATTTATACTCTTTCTTCAACATGAATGAATTATCACACATTGTTGTAAACATATGCAGTGTTTGGAAGTGCATACGTATATTACCAGCTTTTTCCTCTTATGAAATTAAATCATACACCAGAGAGATAAAAATGAACGGGACATTTTTTTAAGCCAGACATTAAAACCTTTATTGAACGTTAACAACATTTTTTAAATAAACGTTCCAATTTTTTTGTACAAAATATAGGCTTGGTTTTATTGTTTTGAATGTGCAGCTTATTATTTTATTTTTGTAATAATAAGGCACTTAGCTGGATTTTTTCAAACTTAATATGATGACAATACAGATTTTTATTTCGAGATATAGCCGCTGAGTATTTCTAGTGTTCAATGCTGCCCTTATGAAGAATAAAGTTCCACATGCCTTATGTAGATCAAGGTCTTATAATACACAGTAGGGATTTATAAAATGTGATGATAGTAGAAATCGATAATATGATGAATGATGTAGAATTTTTAATTTACCTGTAGGCATAATAAAGTAACTCAGGCACCTAATATATTTTATAACTAGCAGGTTCAGTCGGTATGGGCAGGCAAATCTCTTCAGGTATCTTGGGACTTCTAGTTATGTATATTAAGGACTTAAATATTACTTTAAACAATAAAAAATAAAAGGACATTACTTGAGTAGCTCTATAACTATCATTGCTAAAACACCTTTGACAAGACATAAATAAATAAAAAAATCACAAAAATACAGGTTATTAAACAATACAAATAAATAATGTAGTCATACCACAATTTGTGATTTACTTGTTTCATGTTATTATTAAATGTAGGTTCCATCCCACAATCCTCTCTGAGAACGTTAGGGTAAGTGCATCACCATGATTACGGAGAGGAGAATGTGATAACATTCCCATATGCCTGGGAGGTATATGTCATATATAAATATATAATTCAAGGGAATTAATTAAACTAACATAATTTTCTGCTTTTCTTGTAATATTTAAATAGAATTACAATTTACTATAGTAGTCAAAAGATAAATTGTTAGAGTAGGGTAAAATAATTTACAACATTTATGAAGGGAGTTAAGCTCTTCAAATAAATTATTGATCTTATCGAGAATAATAGTGAAATTTAATACATTTAGTAGAATACCTATCCGCTGAAAGGTTATTATATCTTCTGAGGGTGGATGGTTGAGATAAATTTAGGTAAACAATAAAATAGTCTGATCTCACCAGAAAATTGGAGCAATGTCCCTAATGATTTATCACAAATTTTGGTTGAAAATTAATTTCTTCTTTTAAAGTTGAAATATGGAATTTTACTTAATAAAACACACTGGTTGTATTGCTGGTTTCCATATCACTTTGCAGATAGTTTATATTCACTTCAACACAACAAATACATGTTTAATTAAAGCATTGCTGGGGACGAACACAAATCCCCTCCTGTAAGTTTTTATATGGCTGGAAAAAGTAATTTTTAAAATTCTCTTTATTCTCTACAACAATCCAAGCACTTCCGTTCAATGAAAGAGAAACCCTATTTTCATTTTTTAAACAAGCTCTTTCCCCACAAGGTTTTAAATCGGCGCTCGTAGTACTGGAAAGTTCCTATCCTGGCCACTACGTCTGGCCAAGCGTTGAAATCGTTGATTCAAGTATGGAGTGCGTATTAAAACTACGTTGGAGATGATGTTTTTTAGATAAGGTGAAATATATTAATACTAACTTTTGGATATGTGTATAGTTATTTAAATAAGCTAGACCACTATGTTGTTTATATTTTATAAAGTGAAAACTGAACTCTTGCTAAGTAACATGAATATTGAAATAGAATACATGGATTTTCAAACCACAAGACATTTGAAAAGAAAAACAAACTTTTATAAACTTATACTTTTTCACATTTTCTGCAGACAATATATAATCAAAATAGCATTGACAGAAATAACACCACAAAGGTCATCCTGAACAATGGGTGCCTAGACAGGACCTCGGGGAGTACGATCCGAAAATTTAGCTTCACTTTTTAAAATAAGGACTGTACAGTTTAAAAAAAACTGTCTTCAATCTCGAGATGTCTCCTCAACCTTAAGCACACAATCTCCTTCTATGCACAACTGTGGGTAACAAGGAGTTCAGTAGCTCAAACAGATACTTAACTGGAATGGAAGGGAGTGTAAGTATGAAATCTAAAGGGGTTGCAATTTTTCCCCATTTGTGAATTTTAGGGTAACTTTTGATGTTTATAGTGGTCTGGATTTTTAATAACAAGTCGTAAACCTGACATAGATATTGACATCAACATTCAACACAACTCCAGTGCTCTATATTATGTAAGTACTTAACATGTTTTATCGTCGGTGACCTGGTGGTCTAGGGGTAAGGTGTCAGACTTCTATGCTAGCGGCCGGGGTTCAATCCCCGGTCCCGGCACAGATTTATCTGATTACCAAACCCTACTGTAGGTCCTCCATTTCATCTCACAATCACCCTACTATTACACATGAGCGTAAGTGCGTATAACCCGAACGGGTAGTAAGACGCGGTGCTACTAATAATAATAATAACATGTTTTATCATTCCATCAACATTATTTGTGATTTGGTTATATTTAATAGAAACTTGAAGGGGTTAAAATGCCCAGTCCCCCCTGCCCCTCACTGAACATGTTGGTGCCATGCTGGGACCATCGACACTAAAGACGGACTTATTCGGCTGGTAGGGGAAACACACAGAAGAATAAAATAATATATTGTAGGTTGTATACAATGGTGAGTAAAGGAGGAGCACAAAAAATTGTAACACGAAAGCTGGTATGTCAGATAAAACCATTGACACAGGCAAAATTTGGATAGTTGAAAATTGTCTGTAATATAAGGAGTGATTATGGCTTTTGGTTTGCTGATTTAAAATATAACCTTCATTTATCTCTATCACGTAAGGATTTTTATTAAATTGATTATGAACATATGAGTAAAGAGCCTGTTAATTTAATATGTATACTAGTTAAAACTTATCTATTTTTGAAAAATTAAATAATAGCTTTGTTTACAAAGTTATTGATAGAAAACCATTCTTAACACATACTGGGATTTACAAGTCCTTATACTGCCTTATTATTTTCCACTGAAAGTACCTTTTCAAACTTTTTATCTTGGTGACAGCATTCGGCTTTTCTCTGTTCAGTATCCAATCGTAGTCCACTATCATGTTGAGGTTTCATATATCCTGGTATCTGCGCTCCATATCCTTGATGTCTTTATACAATCTTATCCCCTGCTTTTCACTTAGAGAAACAAGATTTTTGGGAAAGCAGTCCAAATAAGAACTCAAGAAATGCACTTTCAAGACCATCGAATAACCCAATTTCTTGAGTTTCATTAGCATGTTTTTCAGAATACACTTGAAAGTTGGTGTTCTTAAAGTTTCCAAGAAATGTCATTACAACTTTTTTGAAAGCTTTCTAGGCCTCTTTTCCAAAAATTCACATTTTTGTTTCAAAGACTTTGTCTTTCAGACGTTTTCGAATATTTGTAACTATAAAAAACCTTCTTTTAGCTTATGGGATACCCAAAAAGTATTACACAATTATATAAAACAGCCCCCTTTACAAATTGCTTCAACTAATCAAGGCTGATATGAAGTGGAGGCAAGGGGACTTTTGTTGGATCAACCAAAGTTTTTCTAACTACATCTACATTTTTTATTCCAGGCTCTAATGTAACCCTATGTGGTCACACCTTTTTGATCCAGTGTTGCCTCATATCCCAGATATCCCATTCAAACAAGAAGAAAGGCTACTTAGAGTACCCTTTCTGATGTCCAATAAACATTGGAAGATAACTGGCGCTTTCAACATGGTATGGCCATTGACAAATGGGGAGTAGCACCAGGATGGGGCTGGAAGCTCCTGGGGTTTGAGAAATGCTCTCCCTAGTGGCAACTGCTCTTACCCTGACGAGACAAGAGGCTTCCCTCTCAGTCTGGGGATATTCATCATCCGGTAATTCTGGCAGTGTATCTCCTCATGGCGCACATAAGGTAAAATTAAGAGGGTTTACCTGAAGTGCGGCTAAACCTCTGTTGAAATCCTTATGTGGGAGTGAATGGGTGTAGATGCCTCCCCCCTACTCACCACACACTTAGCTGTTGTAAGCTAGGTTCGTTCAGAACAGCTCGTCAGGCCACCTCCACGAGGTCCTTACTGTGCAACTTAGACTGAAATATCTTTTAGAGTGATTCCTAAGGTCGAGTTTTGACTCCCAGTAGGGCAATATAAGTTAAATCCCTTTTTGAGTGAGAGCGATTCCTAGATTGTGTATTAACTCTCTAGCGTGTACAGCCAGCAAACATAGAAGGAGGAGATAACTCGTCCTGTTGATGGAGGTCTGGCCAAGGCGGGGGAAAGTGTGTAGGGAGGGCATATTTCCTAACTGTCCTGTGACGACAGGGATCGATGGCAGGCACGGGGCTGTCAGTTTTGAAAATGTCAACTGCACATGTTTACCTGCGTGGCTACGCTCGGAGGACACAGCTACGATGGATTAGAGGAGCCTTGAAGTTATGTTTGTTCTCCAGATACTGGCTGCCTGACCCAATATGTCAAGTGAGTGAGATGTAAGAACATTCCTTAAATTTCCAAGCAAAACTCTTTTGCTAGAATAAATAAAATATTACTCCAGTAAAAACACTTAGCTAAATTTCATTTGCCTGGTGATATTAACCGTTCTTGAATATATGGCAGTGTGGTATAGATGAAAAACTTTTTAGAGGAAGAGATAGAGCTGTCGTTAATTTAAAAGACACCCTTGACAAAATATATCCAAGAATTGTTGAGGTTGCCGTGTGAAAATTAAATTCTATGTTTCTATTGGATAATTATTTAATTTAATTTTACCAACAACTTTTTTTAGGCAAAAACCACAAAAATACTGTCCTAATTTAAATGTCCCTACACTCCCACCTAAAGATCACCACATATTGTTTATTAATGATCCCTCTCTTTCAATTTGGTGAGAATCAAGGCTCACTTCTCGTAGCATTCTTTCAGATAGACAGAATGCCCTATTGGTATTGAAGCATATTTATTACCATTATGGAGAAGCATTGTTTTGAGGCTTATTTTTGACGAATCGATAAAGAACCTCCACCCTTTCACGTCATACTGTGTGTTAAATCTCGCCTCAGTTCCAGAGACATTGCTACGCTAAACCAGGTCACAATCTTGAGAAAAGTGTGGAGTGAGATTTTTTCTCTACCATTTATTTTCAGCAAATAGCCGCACTATTCACCTATGAACCTTCTTTATTTTAAGAAACACTTTGATAAAATCAAGAATTTAATTAAAATGTTCTAAAAGATAAATATTGAAAATATTTATTTAGAAACATAACAAATTTAGTCGATAGATATTGAAAACGAAAACTTGAGTTTGTGAATGCTATGAACTATTTTAATTATTTTTTCTTAAATCAGCACCCAAAAATATACAAGAATCAGCGATTTGTTTTCAAAATAATTTTCCATTTCAGACCTGTGTAGTAAAAGAGTTGATAATCCAAATAAATAATTGATAAAATAGATGTTACAGTGACTATAAAAATAAATAGAAGGATGTCAGATGGAAGAATAAGTTAAATAATAGAGTAGTGTATAATATGGAGAATCAAGTGAAAGATGGAGGATGTCACATTGAAGAATAAAAGGAGGTACAATAGGATTCAAACAATAAATAATACATTATGGATAGGAGAAAGGAGTGTTAAAATGATAATAAGAATATGGACAGTAGTTATAGTAAAATAATAATGAGGGCAGGTATCCATAGTTGCCAAGTAGAAAATAACAGGTGTGAACGAAAATGAATATTGAAGTAGGCCAGCCATTAGGGAAATGTCGCTTAGTCGACTGTTGTACCCCTTGTTATTTGTTCTGTAAGTAGTTTATCACGAGGACGGTCAGTGAGCTAATGAACTATCCCTGCTATATCGAGTACACCACTTACAACCACCGTAGCTACAAATAACAACCTGTGCGGCCAGTAGCCGAACACAAGCTCTAGTTGGTAGCGTTAACCCACACAGCGACAGAGCTGGAAGATGGGCTGCTTGAACACTGACTCACTCTCTTTATGTCTGTAGCTGGGCATACTTACAACACGATTTGATGGATTTCATTCAAATTTGATATTTAAATGTTGTATGATCACACCTTGTGGGGAAAAAATATTTATTATAAATTGAACTCCAGCTCTAAAGTTTAGAATAGTTTACTAATAAGTGGGTTTTGAAAATTTGACTTTTTTTAGAACTAGTTCATAGATCTTTTGTTCAAAATACGTTTTTGGGGCGTCAATATGGTTTTTTTGGGTAGTTAATTGCTAACAGATTTTTGAATATTTTGGTCCAAATTAAAATATACTTTGTGGGAAAGAAATATATGATTGTGTTGTACCATGTATTTAATTGGTAACACGTGTCTGATTGACTTGTTGGGCTGTCCAAAACCTACACCCGATAATATAAGGACAAAATTTGAGAAGATGGATTTCAAGGAGATGCACCAGCATTCACACACACACACATATATATATATATATATATATATGAGAATTTCTTTTCCTATGTTTTTTCACTTATACCGAGATAAATACTTGAACGGTTTGGATTATTTTTATATTGTTATGTAGAATTCTATCCTTTAATGTTTTAAGATATTGATCGATGATCTATGTGCTTAAGAGGCTGAGAAGTTCCGTTAAAACAAAAAAAAATGTTGGTTTTGTACAAGTTGATTAAGTAACTACTTTTAAGCCAAGGAGAAAATACAGGAGGTACTACAAACTTAAATCCACAGAGAAATAATAAATTAGTTTATTTTGTTGTTTCGTATTCATATTAATAGGTAAAAAAGATTTATTTGCATAGTAATGATAATTACAAAGATAACTTTCCATATTTGTACTTGATATTACCTTACATTTATATAGATAATTATGTATCCAGACAGACGGATGGAATCTCCCATCAAACTATAGCTGGAACTCCAGACCTGCAACCTAAATAATTGTAAAAATAAATAAATAGAACAGAAAGTAAATTTGTGTGTGAACCTTGTAACTTCAAGCCCAAGAAAATTAATTAAGTACTTGGGGAAACCTAAATATGTGCACCTTAAGTCTTTTTCTTTTTTAATTTTTTCTGTAATATGAGCTTAACACCTTAGACCACTACTAGTTCAGGAAGCTAATAAACCAAGAAACATGGACAGTTGAAATTTGACATCAGGGCGTATTCATCAGACTAATTTTTTTAAACTTTTTTATGATGCCTTAAATCATGGGGGGGATATCTTCAAAACAAAAACAACAACAAAAGCGAAAGCTTGGTTCGTGTTTTCAGATTACTAGAGAACACGTACACAAATAGTTTTTTGATTTTTTTATATTGTGAGCCTTGCATCTTAGACTGCGCTCACTACCTATAGAAAAATAGCAACCTGAAACTTGGTATAGGTTTGCATATTTTTGGAAATATTCCCCTCTACCATATTTTCTTTTACTGTAGGCTTATCAAAGTTTGGTATTTCAATGTCTTAAACCACATGACAATTGGTGTGGGCTAGCTAAAAACCAAGGAACATACAAACATGTAATTTTGGGTAAACTAGGGTATATTTGGGTATATTTACAAACATCATGGTGTAAACCAGTGTAAAAATAATAATTGATATTCACGAATATAACCCATTGAACAATTTAATAAACCTGAATAACATGTTGTCTATAAGAATATAAAAATAATGTATAAGCTGCACTAATAAAATAAACTAATACTAACGTCAATATTTAAAAAGAATTTCAGGAAATTAAGATCCATGGCATAGAGCTAGGCCGGTGTATCAATGGTATGGGTATGCCTATCTTTAAAGCACATAAACCAAGAAAGTTTAAATTACGTAGATCTGTAGGGTGTTCACTTTAGCTATATTAAAATTTTTAAAAAAATGGCATGGTTCACCGCACAGACTTTCTCCCGCTTTTATCTTAAAATAGACATTTACTAGAAACTCGTAAGATTTGTGAAACGAAATAATCGGTATACACATTGTTGTTCAAATATTATATCAAAGATCCTAAATGAAATAGTATACACTGTTAATAATACTTACTCTCTGGTATTAGGAACTAGGAAAACTGTTGCCTAAAAATTGAGAAAAAAGAGAAATAAATATCTTTATCCTCCAAAGAGCATAAGAATCAAATTCATTTTCCAAATACCTGAATTACAAGGTATTTATATTTTCTTATGGTTGGTTTTGTAAACATATATTTCAAATATAAGATTATTATCTTTAATAGTACTACAACTTTACAATAATAAGTTATTTCGAATAGTTGCGGAGAAATGTTGAAAATTGGAAAATTTCCCCAAGTAAAGTCTCCTCAAAGTCATTTTTAAGAGATTATGAGAGTTTCCATCTTTTTGATAATAATAAACAGTGTTTGGATATAAAATGTAATCAAAACCGTTAGAGCAAATTTTGAGAAAACAGATGTTTTTCTCTTTTTTCCTTTCTATAAACTACCCTTAAATTTAAGGTTTGTTATCTATATTCAAAAACCTCTAGAGGGGACCTTATGAAAGCCTCAGCTAACAAGTTTTATCCCAATCTGTAAAATAGTCTCAGGTATAGCCCGAGGTACATACATAGAGACAGACGACATTGCCAAAACTATTTTATTTTTGTTTCAAAGGGTCAGGAAACGTCGACATTTATCAAATTCTCAAGTTAGATTTTTTTTTGATCACAACACTTTCCCTCCAAGATTTCGAGAGAAATTAAAATAATATATATTGAAATTATGATTCAATAGACATTGTCATCACCGATTTGGGTAACCAAGAAACCAAGAAACATAAAAGTGGAAACTTGGTATAACTGTTTAGGTTCACTACCACTAGTGTGCTTCTTATGTTACTTTTGTGTTTACTGCAAGCCTGACATCTTTAACTGCGTGATTAATAGTGCAGGTATTTAACAAAAAAAAAACTGTGTATGGATCTGGAACTTGACATAAGTACTAAGGGAAAAGTGAGGATGAAAAAATATATATGTTTATTACTTTTACATAAATTAATTACTAGCCTAAATAATTAAATCTCCTGACCAGCAGTGATATTAATAAGGTAAGAATGCAGTATTGTTCTCGATCAGTCAATAATATGGTGTTGGATAAACAGTGATTGATGATGACGGGGAGTTTGAGGTTAGAATGTTCTAATGCACCACTCTTGTAATAGACTGGGTTCTTGATTACGGGGAGTTTGAGGTTAGAATGTTCTAATGCACCACTCTTGTAATAGACTGGGTTCTTGATTACGGGGAGTTTGAGGTTAGAATGGTCTAATGCATAACTCTTGTAATAGACTGGGTTGTTGATGACGGGGAGTTTGAGGTTAGAATGGTCTAATGCATAACTCTTGTAATAGACTGGGTTGCCGATGACGGGGAGTTTGAGGTTAGAATGGTCTAATGCACCACTCTTGTAATAGACTGGGTTGCCGATGACGGGGAGTTTGAGGTTAGAATGGTCTAATGCACCACTCTTGTAATAGACTGGGTTGCCGATGACGGGGAGTTTGAGGTTAGAATGGTCTAATGCACCACTCTTGTAATAGACTGGGTTGCCGATGACGGGGAGTTTGAGGTTAGAATGGTCTAATGCACCACTCTTGTAATAGACTGGGTTGCCGATGACGGGGAGTTTGAGGTTAGAATGGTCTAATGCACCACTCTTGTAATAGACTGGGTTGCCGATGACGGGGAGTTTGAGGTTAGAATGGTCTAATGCACCACTCTTGTAATAGACTGGGTTGCCGATGACGGGGAGTTTGAGGTTAGAATGGTCTAATGCACCACTCTTGTAATAGACTGGGTTGCCGATGACGGGGAGTTTGAGGTTAGAATGGTCTAATGCATAAATCTTGTAATAGACTGGGTTGTTGATGACGGGGAGTTTGGGGTTTGACTCCTGGCCTGGAGTATAAAGGGTGGTTTTCAACTTTTCCTCCACATACATTGGAGACGTTTAATTAAAACTTTACCTTCCCTATCTTTATCCCAATAGTCTAGATATGTGGATAGTGTAAAGGGGTGTTAATAATAATAATAATAATAATAATAATAATAATAATAATAATAATAATAATAATAATAATAGTTAAAAACCTGTCTTCAGATTTGGATACTAAGCAATACACCAACGTTATTATTTATATTACAGACAATCTGTGAGTTGCTAGCACCATGAATCTCATTAGTAGAGAGCTCCGAATCACTTGTTTCTCATCCGCCTTCACACCAAGTGAAAGTTAAGATAGTTTGAACCCACCGAGATCCAAGACACAACGTTTTCTTGTGGTGGCTTAGCAACGTTTGAAGATCTCGACCACAGCACGAGTCTCGCAGGTATAGTTGAGGAAACATAGCAAACACGGTTGTACCGAATATTACTACTACCATCATACTCTAGAACTAGATGTATGAAGAGATGAAACAAGATACATTTACCCTGTACTCTGAATGGCATGTGAACAATATGTCTATTCTTAGAATTTGCACCACAGCTTGACCGATTTTCTTTTGCGATACACACATATTTCTGTAAGTTTTATATTTTTTCTTCTCACAAATTAGATTTTTTTTTCTTTATTATTAGTTCTTGTTAAACTATACTGTCTATACATGAGTAAATATTTGCGACATCTAGAAGGAGTAAAGGTTGCGCCTTCCATAGCCAACCTATATAAAGTGTTTCAGAACTGGCGTTAGTCAGTAAGTGAATTTTAACATTCATGTTAGAGCCTTACCTTTAGAGCCTCCTAAAAACATCTTGAATTTGGACGATATTACCTGGGAACTTTAGGCAGGTCTAGTAGAATAACCATAACAAAATACACTAATCATTGTTTAGATATTATTTTTGGGTAACAACGAGTGTTATTCACGTTATTGCGTTTTGTTTTTTATAATCCCACCAAAATAATTTTGAAGGCGTATTTTAGTATTAAAAAAGGTTTGCATTATTTAAACTGCTTCTGCAAAATGTTGGCCCCATTTGATAAAAGGACATCGAGATCATTGGTATAACTTTGTCCTGTTCTGTCCAAAACATTTTTCTGCCCTTGATTTACTTTATAATAAAGAAAACGTACTGTGAGTGTGAAGGTTTTTAACTTAGAGATTATGATGGCTTTTGACATTTAATGTGCACCCGAGCTCAGGAAAGTGGGTCTAACAATTCTGTCTGTCTGTCTGTGCTTGGAATACAGTTGAAACGGCTTTGTGGATTTAGTTAAAAATTGAAATTTAAAGTTTACTTATAGTCATACGTTGACCTCAGTGGTATTGGGGTAATGTTATTGCCCCAGGACTCGAAATTCGTGGGTTCAAACCCAGCTGGAGTTGATGGATTTTTCTTGGGCGATAACAATCCGTAGCACAAATTCTTTCAGAGGGGAAGTAAAACTGTCGGTCATATGTCGATTGTGGCTTTGTGAAAATACCTTTTATGGCAAAAATTGTAGGCTATTTCGCGCTAGCTCATAGAAATTCAGTGTGGAAGACAACTAAGAGCCACCACACTTTCTGAACTACACTAGAATATGTGATATCTACCAGATAGTGCAGGCAGCACTAACCACAGAAGGGTTGAATGCATGCCCAGCTCCAGATGTACAGAAATTACATCAAACCAACCTTTGGCTTATCAACATAAGAAGAAGAAGAAGAAGAAGAAGAAGAAAGTCTTGCATCAGAGAATATAATGGTTTTGATTCTATTTCTAAAATTAAAGATAGTAGACTGAATTTAGCAAGTTCTATACTTTTATAAAAATATCTTTAACAATTTTGTTGGAAATATATATCTGAGTTGTGACTTACATGTTAAAAAACAAACAATGTATAATAGTTTTTCATAGAGAAATTATTTTTTGGCAATTTGAAATATTTCTAAAATGACTAAAAACAACTTTGTTCAAAATGGGTTTTACAAGATAAAAATAACATATTAGTTTTTTCCAAAAACATTTGTATGAAGTTAGAAAATAACTGATTTTTGAGTTTTTTAAACTATCATAACCCTTATTTTCAAAATATATATCCGAATAGCGTTTTACATTATTATCAAAATAATATGTTTTCCCTAATACATTTTTGCATGGGTATATGAGACAATATCAGTACACGAATTATAAACCAGTTTAAATCCATAACAGATTCAACAACCAGTTCAACGCCCATTGATTCATCTCTGTTGATAAATGAAACCCATATTTCACAAACTTTACATTTTCAAGTCATGACGGAGATCCACCACAGGACCCTCAATTCAGTATTCAGACATGCCAGCGACTCAGCTCTGTAATAATTCAATGTTAATATTTTTTATATTTGAGTGTCTTAAACTTTAAATCAATCTTTTATGCTGTATTTGCGTCCCAAAAAATACAGTTTTGATTAGAGGTCGTTATGGCACCGATACGTTATACCAATGATATTTAAAATCCTTTCCAAAAAAGTGCACAAAGGAAACATGAAAGAAGCTTTATTTGTATTATAGATTCAAGAATATTTTCACAATAAGCTATGATTCATAAAAGAGCAATATCTAGCGAAGAGCACGATATAAGCGAGGAGAGTATAAATATAAAGAGTAGACTAGCAATATTAAAATGTGTGGAGAGGGACATATTGACAGGCAGGTAACAATAAAACAACAACTCCTTCACTTTTATCGTTTAGAGAATTTGCAAACATTTGGTGTCCATAAATATCCATAATTATTTAAATATTTAGTGTTTAGTAGCTAAAACATTTAGCTTTAAATAATAATAATATTTATAGAAAATAACTATAACTATACAGTATGTAAAATATTTTATCTGTAAGGGAAGCCATTGGTCACTCAATAGAAGGTATTATTATATATTGTATTTGTGATAGTGAAATGATCATACTTGCCGTCAACACTGATAAATAAAACTTAGCAATACTATTGTTTTATGTGCATTTATAATCCCTCTCAATCGTGAAATAATTACGTAAAACATATGAATTGGTGTATGGCCGTAACTTTTATAATCATAAGATATAATATTTGATCCATGGTAATGTTGGTGTTCACGATCCCACGTATTATATCCTCCAGGCTGACAAATAAGTGCTGTTATTCAAATAAATACAAATATCTGTGCTCCAAGCGCTTACGTGAGGAACTAGCCCTACACCTATTATATTGTAGAATTAAGACTATACCAACTATATTGTAGAACCAACACTATTATTATTATTATTAAGTGTTCTGTCTTACAACAGGTCCATTTAGTTTTTCAATTAACTTAGACATCCAACGCGTCCTGCCCTCTGCCTCCTACTTGAGCTCCCAGAATTTTCTTCGTCCCTTCAAGTCATATAATATTTGAATCCTCCTTCTTCCTAAGCTCCTCTTCTCTTCAACCTTGTCTTCTATAACGTCATGCAGAAGACAGTTCCTCTTTAGGATGTTTACAATCCAGTTTGCTTTGTCTCTAAGAACCACATCCAAAATGGCTCTCTTTTCACCCACTCTTCTCAGGTCTTCTTCTTTTGTCATCCTATCGGTCCACCTGATCTTCTCAATTCTAATCCATGATCACATTTTAAAGCTCTCCAAGCATTAATTTTCATCTTCCTAAGAGTACAAGTTATTGCTCCATACAGCGTGATGTTCCAAATGTAGCATTTCATCAGTTTCTTCCTCAGTTCCAAACTCAACTTGGTCAGCACTAACCTCTTCTTGTTGTAAGCTTCCTTGGACATGGCACTTATCGACCTAATTTCCTTGCTGCAGTAGGTATCCTTTTTCAGGAAATTTCCCAGGTACTTTAATTTTACTGTTTTACAAATCCCGGTTTCCAATTTTGATTCCAGGTGGATTTTCTTTTTTTTAATCACCATCACTTTTGACTTCTCAATGTTGCTCTCCATGCCATGTCTTCTCTTTATCTCCACCAGCCAGTCTATAATATCCTGTAACTCTTCTATTTGACCAGCAATCCAGATCATCAGTATATTTTATTGTGTTGAAGATGGTGACCTGGCGGTCTAGGGGTAAGGTGTCAGACTTCTATGCTGGCGGCCGGGGTTCAATCCTCGGTCCCGGCAAA
>CABFOV010008347.1:0-14687 GCA_902141375.1 Timema poppense
TTTTCATATCATCTCTAAGAAAAAGCTAAAATTTGTTATAAATAGTGTTCAGTGCTCTATTCAAAGTGCATTCGTATTCGCCAATGAAAAAAAGGTTTGAAGTTGTGAATAAGATTATATGGGAGGGTAAGATTGAAATATCTTTCCTCCATACCTAAAACTACCATATTTTAAAAGAAAGAGCTTAAAATCTGTCACTATAGTTGAGTGACATAGCATATTACCATTGAATCTCGGCGGTGAAAAGAAACATAGTACTCCTCGTCAAGGGCTCGAGGGGATCCTGACGTCGAGCACGAGAGTAATTAGCTCAAAAAAGTAGTTGGAAGGTAGGAGGACTTACTAAAAATAATACTATCATATTTAATCAACATGATGTGAATCTGACGTGTGACGAGGTTTTTGACCACATAAACAGCCTTAAGGTAATGAATAGACAATGGAAATTCCATACGACACACGCATACATTACTTTACTGTAAATCATATCTTAAAATAAACTATTATCAATCATACAAAATTGATAAAGTTGGGTTGTTTACCTCCTCTTGTCGACAGACGTGCTGGACTGCCGGAAAAGGTTTTGAGGCAATAGTGATGGTGATTTGGAGTTTGGAGTGTGGATCGTCTGGAGATAGTTTGGTTTATTGTTTGTCCGGATCACGGTTGAAGGAAGCTTGGAGATTCCTTAGAACCTTAGGAAGCTTAAGATGGGAGAGCAAGATCTACTATACCCCACACTTAAACATTTCACTTGTGATTCCATCTTTTCCATTCTTAACACTTTTGTAGCTTTTAACACCTCAGCCTCTCTAATTATTTAAATCATAATAACATTTTCCCTATTTTCTGTTACGTTATTTACGTTTTCACGAAATTATTGTTCAAAATACTCCCTCCACAGTGAAAATTAAGGGGGTAGAAAGTGTAATTTTTAACCCCCCCACCCCCACTACCCAAAATAATATAGTAAAAATTATAGATAATGTAAAGATTTGTTGAGGCAAGATACAAAGTTCACATTAAGGTAACATAATAAAAATAAAATGTGCTTGGAGCACACACTGTTTGAAAACTCTAATAGTGATACGAGTTACATCAGCTACTGCAGGAAGAAATTTTTCAATGCTTATACGAATAAAAAAAACTATCTTCGCTCCACAATGAGACTAAATCACCGGTGTCTGCTGAATGCATCCCCTGAGAGGCTCAACAAACTTGAAAATTGCGAAACTAGTTAGTGGTTTTATAGCTAGTAGCAAATATAGAGCAAAGGAATATGGAAACCTACTTTAATTTTCGAGGTTTAATAATTTTTAGCTAAGCCACATTAGGTATAATGTTTCTTAATTTGTTTTGTGTGTATTAATTCTTATGTTTGGCATGACTAAAACAAATTAGAATAGTGCAAAATGGGACCGTTAAATACAGGTATCCATCATTATATGCGATGTTAATTTACGCGTTTTCGCCATAATGTGATTAAGAGATAGTAAAAATAATGCATTGTCATCTGTAGTTTTGCAGTCACCCTGTGCGGTGGTGACGTGATCTTGTGTGCGCACTTTCCATTTATGACAAATATCTTTACTGTACAGTTTGGTGCTAGGGCTATGGCAATTCACCATTAGATGTACATGGGCTGACGTTAAACAGTCCTGTATGAAGGGAGTTCGGAAAAATATTTGGCCTGATGTTTCTGATGCTCATGATTTTGATCCTGAACACATGATTTCCAATTCAAGACATGACATCGTTGACATAGCAGGATGTTGGATTTGTGGACATAGACCAGGCAAATGGGGAGGAATTGCTCCAATCCCAATCAATATAACTCACCACTGAAGATCTTCTAGAGATGGAGAACAGTATAAAAGATTAAGAGGAAGAGCTCTATGTTGTTGATCTTATCAAACAACTTCAACAAAACACATTGCTGAATTTTTTAAGCACAATGACAGTGCAATTTGAATGTTCGAAGAGAGTGATCCTAATATGTATAGATGTGCCAAAGTTGACAGAAAGATTGAGTTATTTGGCTTGCTACACAGCACTCTATAGAGAAAGGAAGAATTCTGCCCTTCAGCTGAGTCTTGACCATTTCACCAAAAAAGTTGAAAGTCTACAATCTAACGACCCAGGGCCTTCACAACAGCGAGATCTGTCCATCCCAGGGCCTTCCAGAGAGCAAGAGCGTACAGTCAAGGGACTTCAAGAGAGCAAGAGCTTACCATCCTAGGGCCTTCAAGAGAGCAAGATCCTACAGTCCAAGGAGCGTCAATAGCGCAAGAGAGTGATAATCTAGATTTGCTAGATCTAGCTAATGTTTCATGCAATTGAAGATTAACAGTAAGTGCACCTTTAGCGTTGTATTAATTAGATAAATTAATTATATATGGCATTAGTTTAAATGTTTTAGGGGATTGAAGATTTATAAAAGATGTGGGCTACTTGTAGTATTGTACTAGTTAGATAAATTAATAAAATATGTATTCATTTACAAGTTTTAGGTTTTTATTTTATTTTTCCTCTGGAGTAATCTCTATATCACCCATGTTAAAATCAATTCACTTGCGTTTTCGCGTTACGCGATTATTTATCAGAACCAATCACTCGCGTAGTGAGAAGGACAGCTGTATTACATTTTCCTGGTATTTTTTAATCTCAAAATGTTATCCCCTAAAAAAAGCACATTATTATTTTACCCCCCCTCCCCCCCTAAATAAAAACTTTCTTGCGTCACTGTCCCTCCGTCACTCTCTTATGGTGTTTTTACTCCAAATCATCTCACCACGTTCATTCTGAATGTCATGGGCATTTCCTTGCACTCCTTGTTTCGTTCTCAACAATAATTCATTTTAATGCTTCTTTATTTTCTCTCAGAAAGATAGTTCACTCCAATGAAATAATTACTTTTAGTGTTTGATATAGAGACTATTTATGATCATCTAATATTTTCTTTTTATTTAACTGGTCAGAGACCCCAACCCTTCTCTTATATTATTTTCTTTTCAGATCTGCGTAGATCTCAGGGCATTCCCAAACTACCCAAGCCCCCTCAAGGCCCCCCCACCCCCCCACGGTTACGCTACTTTTATATACATGGTGGGGCATTTAAAATGTTACAAGCTTGTTTCTCGGAAACCACGGATTTTAGTGAAAATGTGTCAAGACGAAAGTTGTTCGGTTTTGAGAAAATTGAATAGTGTTTTTTTATTATTTATTTGGTGGCCATATTCGAAGTCAATTCAAGGTCAACTTTGTTATTTTAAATGGGAACATGTATTTTATATTCCTCATTATTATTCTACGTAGAAAAATAAGCAACATTTTTCTGATACATTTGTTCGTATAGATTCAATTCTCAATAATATTTAAAAAAACAAAGTGTAGATACTATCTTTGAAATCAGAGGTCGAACGTGACGGGCGTCTGATCCTTTTTGTGATAATCTTTATGTTGGTTAAATGCTCCAAGTGCTCAACGTCCATGTGAATGATTTAGTACTCGTGTGTACAGTCTTCAGCTTGGTTATTTTAGTGTAATTATTTAGTTCGCTTTAGTTGCTCCTTTAAACTAGTCATCAAAAATATCTCTGTTAATGTAAATGTTTGACAAATGTTATAATAATAAAGTTTCATCCTTATCATATTTCTTTACATCAAGACTTGTACGGAAACCATTTTGCCAATCGCTTACATTATTGTAATTGTATTCTTAGAGAAATGGAATTAAATCCATTCTTTATGTTCAATTTGATGTTATCAGATGAAGCTTCATTTACAACCACTGGACAGATAAACAGACACAACATACATTACTGGTCCGATACAAATCCAGATTGGATGAGAACGGTTCCTCACCAGCACCCATGGACTTTAAATGTTTGGTGTGGAATTACATCATTGGTCCTCAACTTTTCAACGGTCGTCCAAACGGGCAAATGTATTCAAACTTTAAGAGAAACATTCCTCCACAATTACTTGAAGAAGTGCCATTTGGTGTCAGAAGGCATATGTGGGTGTAGCACGATGAAGCTCCATCTCACAATGTGATGTGTGCTCGACTAGTGTTGAACGAAATGTTTGTTGGAAGGTGGATAGTTCGGGGAGGACCTGTTATCTAGCCAGCTCGCTCTCCGGAACTTACCTCAATGGATTTTTTCTTTGAGGCTTTGTAAAAGAGTGTGTGTTGTTAACTGCACCCACAGGACCTGAAGACACGTCGAGTATGTGAAGAAACTACCTTGGAGATGTTAACTAGCGTCCGGGAGTGCTTTCGAAAAAGAACAGTAGAATGCGTTGAGGTTGAAGGACATCATTTTGAATGCATTCAATAATTATTGTTGTTAAATGTTGTTGTTTCACTCCTGTATACGCTTATTACTGCATAGCACCAAATTAATAACGTTCACGTGACTTTGACATTTGTCACTAAAGATGTAAAGAACATTAAGTGTTATTATGAGAAATACAAGCAACTTACGTCCAATAAACTTTTTTTTTTATATCCTCTGATTTTTAAGATATATGTCTAAGCAGTGTAGGCCTGTGGATGATGTGTGATAATAATATTAAGAAAACTGTGATGAGATTGAACATTTCTTCAACAAAGTGCAAAATCAATCTTAAAACAGGTGTCCGACTTTCCTTTTGATGCCTGCCATTTATTTAGATAACTAGAAGAGTGTGGCATGTTAATCAAACCTTTGGCAAGTTCAGAGAAAAAGTCATTACAAACCTACGGTGCATTTTTATTAGATTACTTTAAGATAAAGCATGGATTTTTTATATAGATCTAGCTTGAATCACAAATCCATTTAGTAAAATTGCACATTTTTCATTTGTGTGTAAGCTATAAGAAGCTTATAATAAATTCTTTATGTCTGAAATAAAAATATATAGTCGTAGGTTGTCTTCCTCAATATATTAATTTAACTAAAGCATTTTTGTTTACAGTTCTCTGGATGACTTTTGGGTCGCAAGACTCGGAGCTTTGAGGCGTCGCACCAATTTCCCTTCACCTCATGAGCAGCTACAACCAATCTCCCATATTATTCTACACCCAGGTTATGTTGATGTGGGGTTTATTAATGATATATCACTTCTCCGAATGAAAAATCAAGTTATATTTAGTGACTATATACGTCCGATTTGTCTTCCTCAATTGGGCGTTGAACTTAAAGACGGAAGACTTTGTACTGTGGTTGGATGGGGACAACTATTTGAAGCAGGAAGAGTTTTTCGTAAGTAATCACTAACATTATTAATTGATTCTGTCCTAGTAGAGAATTAAGGTATTATAGAAGTCTAAGGCTGGCCTATCGCCATTTAGGAGTATCATAAAATGATTTTACTTCTAGACCAGCCAGAAATTTATGAAAATTTTTATTAAATAATGTTTATGGATTTTAAAATTTTACAATAATGTTCTATTAGCAACTAAAAAAGGTTATCTAAAGTGGGTGTAAACATTCAAAGTGCATTTTAGTTAAGGTAGCTACCTACTTCAAAGGATCGCACATCAGTGGTTGAATGGTCTAAGGCTTCACTATCTTAATAGATTGAACTGCCAATAGCGGGGTTCATATCCCAACCAGGTGTACCGAGAGTGATTTTTCCTTTTTAAAAAATCCACTCTTTCTCAATGCAAATACGGGCGAACTTCCTCTAAATCTAACCTTTCTCATCCCTAATATCTTAGTATACTTAGTAAATATGTGTTTAACCCTAACGGGTAGTGAGACGTAGTAATAAAAAAATACCTGAATATATATATACCTTTACACTGTACTTAAAAAGGAATGGCATCCTAACAGGTAACAATAGTTTTATATACATAAATACTTTAACATAACGGAGCAAGGGATTTTTCTCATCCAAGTCTTACAAGACAAAGATACTAATCTGAATGAAGAGCAGTGGCACGACCATGCGCCATGCGAAGCACGCAAATAAGCCCTCTAGCTAGGGCACGAAATTATTTTGATTAAATTAATAGCCTGGTGCAGAAAGCAAACATAAAGACAGTTACACTTCCAAGAAACAATCTTGGATAGTCAAAGGTGGAAACGCCCATCAAACTAATAATTATGAAGTGCAAACAATTGAATGGGGATAGCAACTACTTAAACATTGTTGCGTGGAGCGCAAGCATTAGCTATACTAACACGATGATCAAAGGCACAAACGGCCCCTTAAACTAATAAGCATGAAGCGCAAACAATTCAATGGCGATAACGCTGTGTTAAACCTTTCTGCGTGAAGCGCATAACATAACATCGTTATTAAGGCCCCCATAGCTGTCTAGAACCAAGAGTGTCCCTACGTACATAAAACCAGCACACATATAGTGCCGGGATATGTCTGACTTAGATACAAATATGCACATAAAAGGTAAGGAATGCACTAACAGGGTGACAAGGACCAATGGGAAGAAGGCAGGACAGACGTGTGACAAAGAGGGAAGAAACATATCACGTGGTGTCAAATAGAGCTCTCGTAGATCCAGTGCCCTGCTTTTTTGGTTTAGTCTTTATATCCAAAGCCGCGTCGGGTTACTAGTGACGTACGTCCAAATTATCAGGCCGAGTTTCCGACTTGGAGAGACTTTCCAGGGACCACGATCCAGGTCCATAACACATCCCGCCAAATGGTGAGTAAACCAAGGACCGTTATGTAGCGTTTAGAACATTGCCGTTACAACAAGTTATTTCTTAGGAGAATGGTAGTTCTAAACCTTCAAAAACACTAAATTAAACAAACGCGTATTTTGAGATAACATAATGTTGGAGTATTTGTGTGAATATAGAATAAATAGCTTAACATACTCTATGAATATTAAAACACAGTTTACAAATCATTGTAATTACGTGTATATCCGTATGAAGGAGACTATAATTCAATTTATTTAAATTAATTGAAAAGTTACATCTGGGCACCTTTCGATTCCCGTGTCCAGTTGTTATTTTTCAACTATATTAAATTAATTAACATGTTCTGTTGTGACAATATTTAAAAATGACTTTATTTGTTTGATCAAACTATATCGTTTAATGATTTTCTGTTTAACTATGAAATTTAAAACTAAAGGTTTTTAATTCTATAATAATATGTTGATACCAATCTCCTCCATTTTGACTTAAGCCATATTTTGAAATAACAATTCACCTAAACAAAAACTATCATTAAGCTTCTAACCAGGTATAGATTTTAATAAATAATACATTTTACTGGGCTACGTGTAAATTTTAACTTGCTCGTTTCTACTAAGGTGCAGCTTAAATGAGCGGACCGTCGTAGATCTCATCAAGGTAAAACCGTAAAATTTCATCGTAAACGAAGTGTAATCTCCGTTTAACTTAAAGGGTAATTTAAATTAATGCACTCACGTTATATTTTATAAGCTACACCATAGTGGAACTATCTAAGGTAAACTTTCTACTTTCCAGATCAGTGTCCTGGAGCTGTAAATAAAATATCAATAATAGTGGAACAAGCTCTAGAAATACTTATTGACAATCTTTGCCGCTAGATCACAGCAATAATTACAAAACCACCACTAATTCAAAACCAATGGAGATATCAGGGACAAATCAGTAGTCCTAAAGTCATTTTGCCTAAAGTAATTTTACCTAAAAGTTAATTTCACCAACATTCAATTGGCATATAATAATTAGCCTACAGTCATTTGGCCTAAAATAAATTTCTAATAAAAAAATTGACGTTGCTAAATTCGCCAGATGGCAGTTGGCCTAAAGTCGTTTGGCCTAAAATGACTTCCCATTATATTAGTTGGCTTAATGTCATTTGGTCTGAAAATGATAGCGACAAGAGTTAGTTTGCCTAAAGTCAGTTGACCTAAAGTCACCTAGCCTAAAATATAAAGTTAAAAACTTCAGGCATCTTTGAAAAGTACATACTTTTAAGTGTTTCATTTGATTATTGATAGCACAAGTGCTACGGTATTTCTAAAAATATTAATCTTCCTGAATTATTGACACCTGTCCCTACTACTTATTAAAATTTCAGAGTGAATTAAATATAAATTTGCCGTAAAATACCTCCTTCCTAATAATCCTAAAAGCAAAAATATCACTAAAAAGATGTTAACTAAATATTCACTATGCAATTTGCAGCCATTCTTACAGTTAAATGAGAATGGCGAATGAAATAACTTCCGCATATGAAAGTCAATATCAGATTGCCCATAATCATTGGGTCATCAATCTTACGATTGGTTTGCTGCAGCTCTCCACTTTTGTCTATTCTGGGCCAAATATTTTACATCTTTAAATCTTTTTCTACTAACATCGTTCGCTTTCTGATTCTCCTCTCCACATTTCCTTCCATAATTAATTCCTTCAAACTATCATGTCTCGGTATTTGGTCTACCATATTAGTTCTTCTTTGCTGTATACCTTCTCAAAGTTTTATTTCTTCACTTTCCTTTCTTCGCACTTCTGTATTTAATACCATCTTCATCCATTAAAATTACAATATTATTTTGTAAAAATCACATTTCATATGTTTGTAATCTTCCTCTTTCACTTGCACTAATGGTCCTAGTTTCACATTCATAAAACACAATGCTCCAAACATATGCCTTGCTATGACTCTTGTAGAATGGTATGGTGGTTGACCAATTCATAGCTCGGGACGTATTAGATGGTGTGATTGCTATAGGGTTATTTTGTTGCAATATCAATGCAAAATCCCAGGTCATTGTATCCCATGGAATGGAAGTTGAGCTCAGAGGAGTGTCGTAGAGGAAGGAACACGTTTTTAGTAGAAGAGGCTTCCTAGAAAAGAAAACAGTGGGAGAGGGTCGTGGATCTCTGGGGTAGCTGTGTTGAATGACGGATTGTTCTCGGTAGTTTTCCTTAGAGATGACGAGGAATGTCGAGAGGTGATATTCTGGGAGTGAGCAGTAGGAAGAAATAACAGGAATTGGAAACAACAAATTGTACTAATAAGTGTAGTGCTGTGGGACTGGCCCGTCTGTTTTCTGGTTCTTCTTAACTCCTCCATGCTTTCCCCCTTTTTAGTGCAGGGCATCACGTAGAAGGAAACAAATTATGGGAGGATTCGACGGAAAGTCTACAGATAGGGAAAGATGAACGTAGGTGGAAATCCAGGGAAGCTGTTAAAGGCGCATAAACTAGAGAGAGAGAGAATAAAACGATCTGAAGGGAGCTTGTGGAAGAAGCTTTAGGATGGCGCATACCCAAGGAAACGGGGAGATAATGAAAATTAAGATGTATAGAAATGTTGTTGATATTATAATTAGTAATAAATATTCAAGCATTATTTTAACTTTGTTTGTTTGTATGGTTTTTATTATTATTCCAAATTAAACTTATACATGAAGACATGAATAAAAGCATGGGATACATAGAGGGACAAACATTAACACCAGCCCCGAAGGGCTCTCGAAAACGAACACGACATTAGGATAAGTACAATCACAACATGAATGGTATTGGCACCCTTTTGGGCTGATAATTGCTATCTATAGGTTAGGGCTGGGAAAATTATTCAAAAAACCCACCCCATCACTCATAGCGGGTCGCCAGGACCATGACAAACGTACAACGTACAAAGGAGAGGGACAGACGGAAGACAGTGGAAGGGAACAAGAAACGACGGGAAACATAAATATATATACAACAAATTGTGATGATAATGTTTCTGTTGAACTGTTTTGCTTGTAAATGGCCAACCCACGATGACAATCGGTGGGGTTGGCGGTGGACATATTATAAACATATAACACGAAGCGAAGGTGTAGAACGCACGCACACACACACACACACACACACACACACACACACACACACACACATACACACGAACTCGCGCCGAGCTGAGCGCCAGCCGGGGGGGTCTCGCGGAGCACTGGAGCCGCGTCCTGGTGTAGCCGGCCTTATGCCGTGGCCAGGGGCGCTCGCTCCTCAACGCCACAGACTACCTCCCGGGTCATCCGTATCCGGCGGAGGGGCCCACCACACCGTCTCTGATGCGTCTGTGGACAAGTGCGGGGGGGTCGTAATCGCCGATGCCCCGTACGATCGCGTTAGGACTGGCCTGCGCTCGTGATAAAAAGGTCACTGCCAGCCCGCGGATGATCACGTCCAAAGGTTGGAGGCCAGACAAGTCTAGCAGGACTCGGGTGTGGGTGCGGGGGGGGAGTCCGAGCATCAACCTTAGACATAGGTGATAGACGGCTCGGAGCGGGGAGAAGCGGTATCGGGGGAGGTAATCCCAGGCAGGCGCGGCGTAGAGAAGGAGGGACATAATACAAGCCTGGAACAGTCTTACTTTATGGCCGTGGTTCAACGGACTGGCGGGGCGCAGGAGAGGGGCCAGTCCTAACATGACTCCCCTCGCTCTTCCCGCAGACGCTCTCAGGTTCGAGTCCCAGTTGCAGCGACGGTCCAGCGTCACTCCCAGGTATTTCACTGTTTGTGACCACTGAACCGCCTCCCCCGCAACGCGGAGGGGCTGCAACGGACCCGGTCTGCGGCGGGTGAACAGTATCGCCAACGTCTTGGTTCCGTTCACAGCTAGGGATCTGGAATCAAGGTAGGCGATTATCCCCCTTAATGCCATGGTGAGCTTGGCCCAGATCACCGGGGCATCGGGGGAGGTCGCCAGGATAGCGGTATCGTCGGCATACTGAAACAGGGAGACTCCCTGTGGGACGGGCACGTCACGCACAAAGAGGGAGAAGAGGAGGGGGGAGAGACAGGAGCCCTGGGGGACTCCAGAGACTACGGGACGAGGGGTCGACAACTGGTGGTCCACGCCCACTCTGAAGGAGCGGTCCTGGAGGAAAGACAGAAGGAGATGAAGCAGGGGGGGGGGAACTCCGGCTTCTGCAAGTCCCGTGAGCAGACCTCGGTGGCTCACACTGTCGAACGCACCCTTCACGTCCAACAGAACGAAGCCGGAATGGCGCCGCTCGTTGAACGCTTCCGTCACCAGGTCGACTACCTTGGCGACGGCGTGGGTGGTGGACAGGCCTTTCCGGAATCCGAACTGGTGATCCGGCAGGAGGGGGTTCACCTCCAGCCAGGCCTCCAGTCTGGACAAGATCAGTCTCTCGGCGACTTTGCCGACGCAAGAGAGCAGAGAGATGGGACGGTAGGAGGTGGGGTATCCGGGCGGTTTCCCGGGCTTGTGGATGGGTATGACAGTCGCCACCCGCCACTGCGCGGGAAAGTACAGCAATATAAACATCGCGTTCAGGATGCGGAGAAGTAGGACGAAGGCTTTACGGGATAGTGATAAATAAATGTTTGACATAAATATTCTACTAATTTTATATACTTATATTATACATGGATACTTATTCTTCTTAATATGCTTAACATATTTACATGATTAAATTACAACAATATACACACAAATAAACGGAATTGAAACTAATTAAACTGTTTTATCCTAATTTGATGAATTGTTTGGACGTGACTCCAGCGGACCATGTCAGAAATAGACCGACGTCGCTGGCTCTGCCGGGCTCGAGGTACATCTGGCATACGCTAGAACGGTTGTATTTGTGTCTGATTGGGGAAACGCTATTAGGTGCGTCAGCCTTAAGGTACCTTTACCTGGTTTCCAAACTCAAGCTAGTTGAGGCAAGTGATTATTTCTTGCTATAAAAGCTTTCTTTGTCTGCGCTATTCTTCTTATAATATATTTCTTGCTTCTGTTGTATTTGGTTATTTTACTTCCTAGGTAGCAGAACTCCATTACTTTCTGTAGCCTTATTTTTTTGTTATTGATTCATTTGATTGATTTATCCTTTACTGAACATCATGACTTATGTTTTATTTTTATTTATCCTCATATTAAATTCAAATTTCTGTACTTCATTCATTATTTTCAGTAGTTCTTGAAGAACCTCTTTCCCTTCTGCACTGACAGAAATATCACCAGCAAAACGGAATGTGTTGATAAGTTATCCTCCTATTCTATAGTCCGTTCCACTCTTAAATTGCAGTACAGGTCTTATGGAGCGTGTAGTTGCCCGATTGAGACGGATTGAACGTTTTTATATTCGAAACTTATCAAGTTATAGGGAGGGGCCTACAATGTTTAAGCACTTTATGGCAATATATTTTAAGTTCGGCTTATATCAATAATTGTGTATTATTCTGTTTGTTATAATTATTATTATTACTTTTCTATTGAATCCACGTTATATATACACTGCACAAGTCACGTGTGATAAATAGCTTGGGGTTTGGAATTCTGGCATGTCGAACTGTAGATGATTTTTACAAGTTAGTTTAAAAAATTCTCCTCCTCTATCCATGTTAATGTGTTTGCATTTTCTTCAACTACCTAATTCATCCATACCTTATTAGATTGCTTATAACATGATAATTTGTTAATAAGCTTAATTTTACGTTCAATGACAACTATGATTAATAACCCAACACCATGTTGTTCTACACCAAAATAATGATCAAAATACAACGCTAATATCTCACCACTGGTACATTTCAAATAGCTGTATTATTGGTGTTGTTGATAAAATACATTTTCATATACCGGTACTTAACATATTCTCGTCAGTTGCAACAAAATCCAGTCTATTTAGCTGTACAAACAAATAAGTATATTGTTTTCCGTACGAATGTAAAATTGACTAACCATTGAAAGTGTAGCCAATATGATCAATGTGTGTGGTTGGGATGAGCTTACATCAGTTTTCAGCGCTACGGCTAGCTTACAGTGACTTACAGCCTTACAGCCTTACAGTGCCTTACAGCCTTACAGCCTTACAGTTCTTCAAGACTGAGCAGTTTGATAATCGTATTTTACACTCTGGAACTTCAAAACGCCACCACACATATAATGAATGCTTTTGACCCGTTGTTTTAAAAAAAAAAGTTATTATAATTTTTTTAACTTTATATACCCATGTAAAATTAAAAGAAAAAAACTCTAACAAGACAACTAATCGTGTTTTATTTTAAATTTTTCAAAGGTATAATATATTTTCAACATTTTTTTAACCTTGTGTAAAATATATTATTTTAAGACTTTACATGTGTTGCTCATGACGTTTATAACCATCACATCCCACAAATTTGGAACGATACATTTGAAAAATTTTTAAACTGAGACACAGTGATAATTTTCATATTCTGTGCAAAATAAGTGATTTGAAGATTTATTTGGTAGTTTATATTGATTTCAATAGATGTAGCCGTGAATATAATTTAAAATAGATGCTTCTTCCAAAGAAATAACAATGTTCGTTTAAAAAATGCAAAATGGCAAATATGCTAAGTAGAAAAATGACAATCTCTAACGGAAAAACCAATGGGTTGGTAGGAGATGTTAAATGTCCATAATAGCATTCACTGTAATTTAAGTGGAACGACCTATAATTCCAGACATTATTTCTTCTTTTACTTCTGTAGCGCTTCTTCTACATGATCGTTAAATATCACTGCAGATAGATTGCAGCCTTGTTTAAACACCTTCTCTTACTTCAGCGTTCTCTTTATGCGCATGAACTCTAAATATTTCTGTCTGAATTTTGTCGATGTGGTATCCTAAGTTTTCTCAAAATTTCAAAGATTTTATTTCATTCCACATTAGCAAATGTTTTATCGATATCCACAAATGCAACGTACGTTTTCTTGTTCTTATTTATTTGTTTTTCTAACAGCATCCTCAAAGCGGGATGGCTTCTCTCGTTCCTCTGTTCTTTCTGGATCTATGTTGATCATCTCCAAATATCTGGTCGATCATTCTTTTTTGGAATACTCTTGTAAGTACTTTTGATGGTTGTGTGGTGAGACTTAGTGATATAAAATATACATCACATTTAACTGATCCAGGTTTCTTCGGTAGTGAAATGACAATGACCATAAATGTAAACTTAAATGTTGGTTTTGACTTTATATTTGTGTTCAAATTATTACACTCCTCTTTTCAAGTAGAAGGAGCTACACCCACACAATAAAATTCCCTTGTGTTAACTTATTATTGAACCATTGTTGACTATTTCTTGTATTTAACACAACATTATCTTGGTTAATTTCAACCAATGACACAGATCTTATTAAAATACAGAAAGTATCAATGTATGTGAAAGGTAACTGGGGTGTGGATAGTAGACCCCAAAGGGAAACAAAAAGTATATACAAACACGTGTCCTAAGCTAGATAGTTCTCGAGATAAGGCCTTTCAAGTTTTCGATGGCATTGTTAATAGCCCTATTTAATACACCCCTGCTAGTGTAGCTGCAGTCCTGTCTGTGTATCACCAGTGATGTGTCACAAGAGGTGCAACAGGGGTGTATAAAGTAGGGCTATTAACAATTCCAGCAGAACCTTGGAAGGCCTTATATCAGGAACCATTGGACATAGGACATATGATCATAAGGAGTTTTTGTGTTGTTTTGAGGCCTACTACTGGGTAGGGTGGGGTGGGGGTGAGGAGGAAGGAACAAGCAGTTCAGAACACAATAGTTACGTTTCCAATAGTGTGTTTTATCATTCAGATGGACATCTCTAGGCTTTGCAAATCTCTCTTCCAAGTAGTTCAATGTATTATCACCTCACCAGAGGTGCGCTGCTGTAGCTATGGCAGTCGACACACCGACCCCCTCTATACTACACTCCTTTCAGAGTAGTCTTATATTACACAGCCCCCTCCCCCATTTCC
>CABFOV010008348.1:0-23942 GCA_902141375.1 Timema poppense
TAGCCAATGTGATACAACCCTAACTGAAGTGACCGCAGTATAACCAATGTGATACAACCCTAACTGAAGTGACCGCAGTATAACCGATGTCACACAACCCTAGCTGAAGTGACCGCACTATAGCTTGTGACACACAAACCTAGCTGAAATGGCCGAACTGTAGCAGAAACTCAGCAGCTAGACCTTGATTGGCAGGTAAGATATGGGCGTCATTCAATCATTTTCCAGACCAGAACTAGTTCGAAACAAAATATCCCTGATTAAAACTTCCAGATAAATACAAGTTTACAAGACTTTACCATTCGGAGAATCACTCAACTTGAACACTATCCACATTCCAGCGTGTTCTGACCTTACCCAACTTCCTTACAAATTCCACTGATATAAGTCTGTCTACCTGTGTACAGTCTCTGTCAAAACTGAGAACTAGCTCAGCGCTAGTGTGCTTGTCTCAGGAACACAAGGTATTTTCCGTCATCTTTACAGGAGAATTCTGATTAACTTCTTGATAATCTTTTCTTACCTTAGGTACCATATTTGTTAACAATCCCCATAACATTAATACACTCAAATTTTCATAGAAAGAGCGTTTTAGAAAACAAAATATATTTTCTTTTGCAGTCAACATTCATAACGTTTTAACATACTATTATTATTGTTAGCTATGCGTTTAAAATTCACAAATAAAAATATTCATCCCCCGATTAACCCTCCTTGCAATGAATTACAACACGATGCCTTTAGGCTCATTATCACACAAACAATGTAGTGAGATATGAATCCAAGACACATACTGAGAGGATTTTCTTCCTGCAAACAAATGAGATCCTCACATACCTTCACTTGTTTTGGCAGTATCCGTATAGCGCATGCGCAATACAAGCTGCCAAGGTTCATCGTACAGCTATGAAACAAAATGTGGGAAGTAAACAATAATTTTCCATTTTAAGTCCTACTCATTAAGCTCTCTAAAATTAGATTAGAAATCGTTGTTTCTTAAATTATTATTATTATTATTATTATTTTCATCACCACGTCTTACTACCAGTTCGGTTTATACGAACTTACGCTAATGAGTAATGGCAGGGTGATGGTAAAATGAAATGGAGGACCTACACATTAATGTGGAATCCGAACTATGGTGGAGGCCAGGCATTCCACACATTCACAAGTTGTGATTAATACACGTCTTGTCAAAGATGACGGAAGGGTTTGGCTGTTTCTTAAAAAAACCTCTTAATTTTACTAACAATACAATTTTAAAAGATGTAAATACTCTTACTTTAAACGATCATTTCAATGCAGACATGTCAATTGTTTAAAAATGATATTTAAGGAGCATTTTCTAAACAGATTAACGACTTACAAACTATTATTATTATTAGCACCACGTCTTACTACCCGTTCGTGTTATACGCACTTACGCTAATGTGTAATGGTAGGGTGATTGTGAGATGAAATGAAGGACCTAAAGTTTAACGTGGAATCCGAACCACGATGGAGGCCTGGCATTCCCCACATTCACAAGATGTCTTGTCAGAGGTGAAGGAAGGGTTTGGTAATCAGATAAATCTGTGCCGGGACCAAGGATTGAACCCTAGCTGCCAGCACAGAAGTCTGACACCTTACCCCTAGACCACCAGGTCACCGACTTACAAACTATCTTAACTCTAGAACAAAAGCAACACCAATTTTTCCGAACGGTAAATCATCACTGTGAAAGGGGAATCACCCAATCTCATCAATTAATATTATTAGGCTATGCAAGGAATCAAACCTGGCCCCTTTGTCAGATGTACTACTTTCCGAACTAACGTGTTGGACTAATTAAGTTGTTTTTCCTAAAAAGAGTATGATATTCATGCAGGTGTACATTAATGATGCGTTCGTTTTAGTATGCGTTGAATCCTCCCCCCACCTACATACTCACGTGACTTGTGATAAGAAGAGGGTGGGGAGTTATTGCTACACCCACAACGCCAACACATGCGTCACACGTAGCTCACTGCTCATTGTCTGTTGTTTTTTGTCCGTAGGATAATGATGTACCTCGCATAACAAACGCAGACACTTTCAATTTTTGTATCCGCAGTGTCTTGACGCGGGCCGTTTGTTTGGAAACTTAGCCTAAAGGGATCGACGGACCGTTTCATCAGTCGCATCTATTTTCTCTCAGTCCAGAGCGATGGGACTAGCATTGGTGGACGCGTGGACTAAGATGTCAAGCACAGATCTAGTCTTGTTCGCCAGTCACGGGGAGGTTAGGGCGAGAATCCCAGTCGGGTGTCTTGAGGGTTGTTTTGACTATATTGCTTCTTACTCGGCTTACATGCAAATGCGGGTATACTTCTTCTAAATTGAACCTTCCTCATTCCTAACACATTAACGTAATTATTACATGGTAATAGAACCCGAACATTTAAGAAAATCTGAAGACAGAATAACCGTCATTGTTGTTACAGCTTAGTACAAGTTGGATTATTAGCGTCTGGGGCTCCCTCATAATAAGTACCTGATACAATGTTGGGTAAAACTACCCTGTAACTGACGTACTATCATTATTACTATTATTATTAGCACTGAGTCTTACTACACGTTCGGGTTATACGCACTTACGCTAATGTGTAATGGTAGGGTGATTGTGAGATGAAATGGATGACCTACAGTTTAACGTGGAATCCGAACCACGGTGGAGGCCTGGCATTCCTCACATTCACAAGATGTCTTGTCAGAGGTGAAGGAAGGGTTTGGTAATCAGATAAATCTATGCCGGGACCGAGGATTGAACCCCAGCCACCAGCATAGAAGTCTGACACCTTACCCCTAGACCGCCAGGTCACCAACGTACTATCGAGTTCAGCCAGTTGGTACAGCTGCCCTATCACTGATACAATATTGGATACAACTGCTCTGTAACTCACCCAGTATTGGGTACAACTGTCATCTAAGTGACGCAATGTTTGAGTCCCAGTCGCTACGCCCGCACAAGACAGACACATACACTAATAATAGACACCCCTGAGAAAGTACCAAGGAACAATGGACATAATGGTCCGTCATCCTGAACATCTCAGTCACACATGATTTCATGAGTGGAGTCACTTAGGAAGTAAGTCAAGGAAATAATCCGGCAACTTTCACACTTTGACAAACAACGAGCGTTGTTTCCTAGAACTCCTAGCCTGCGCAATAGCTACTGCGCAGTTACGACTGTGTACGAGAGTAGATTGTTCCACTTGGCGAGAAGCGCCTCTAGGGAATGTTGCATCTGTGCCAGCTGAAATTGTTAGCCATCGCCTTAAGGTTGAGCCTACCCATAAATGCACGGTTCTAAACAAAAAAACGTTAAAAAAATAATCATAATTCAACAATGTTGTTTTATTATTTATTTTAGTTAGATATCTGGGCATAATTCTTATGGAATTTTCAAACCATGCTAAAATTAATTATTGAAATATTTTCGTTAAAATATTTCCATTTTAATAAATTTTAAATGGGAAAACAAAAATTATTAATCGATTTATTTATTTTATTTGTACAATTGAGCTAGAGTGTTTGTTTATTATTTAATTTATTATTATTATTTAATGAATAATTTATTCTTCTTTTTAAACGTATTTTAAAATTTGGGTTAGCTTCAATAATCACGATGATATTGAGCTATAACGACTCCTAAGTCAACACTTTAGTTAAAATACATAAGTTTTAAATACAACTTTTCCTTCTACAAATAGTTATCCTAGTTGATAATAGGTGCCGTTACTATGATCGGTACCCATTTACAAGCTAGTATCGTTTTGCAAGCGTTGGCTAACCTGCTGTATCGGAATCCAAGCGGTAGTGGAGGGTGAAGCTAATATCTGCGACCTTCTTGAGTCAAGGAAACATTAATACCATGTGCATTGGGATAAGAAGGGCCAATGTCAAACTATGAAAATTTGCGTAGTTAAATATAAATATCTTAATATATTAAGTAACTAAAATACTCACATAGTCTTAAATGATGTGTGAATAAAGATAGTTGGTCCCTACTTACTTCAACGAGAGTGTTACTTTAGTGATACATTATTTTCAAAGAAAAAACTACATGCTTCTCCATACACAAAGTTTTATGACATTAGCCCTTATTTACCTGAGGCAGTAAAACATGTAAAATTGTTCACTCTTATCCTACATTCTTTAACGGGTTTTCTCATTCTTGAGAATTACACGTTGTAATAATAAGTGTTAATATTCAGAATATTATGAAAACTACTGTATACTGAATTTTTAATCCACTATTATAATAAATAAAAATAAACATTCGTGCTCATATCAAGCATACTTATTTTAAATAAAATAGGATCTAAATGTAATTTGGGCGTTCTCAGTATAGTTTTATGTACTATATTTAGTTTACGGTCCAGGATTTGACTTTTATTTGGCTTTGGAATAAGTTATTTTTCAAAAAATTAATGAACGAAGTTTTTTGTAGTCAAAGTGTGAACATGCTAATTTTATTTTATTAGCTTGTTAAATGGGATTACTTTTAATTTGAATCTATTGATTGCATTCTCGCAGTTTGTGCGCTCATTTCAGAAGAAATGTATCGAATCTCGAACAATAAGTACCCACGGTGATTACTTTTTGTATAATTAACAAAATGTGACTTTTTTTGATTTCGAACAAACTCCAATGGATTGTATAAATTTTGAGGTGGAAAAGTATTTACACAATATTATTTTATATCCTTGTGAATAACAAGTTTGTGAAGCATGGGTCGATGGAAGAAAGGGCACACAAAGAAGCTCAAAGATAAAATTGTTTTTTAACTGCTTGTCGTAAAGGGTAAGTTTTTTAATGGTATGCATATTACTGGCGTTTAGGCTATCTGTATCTACTAATTTAAGTACAACGGATGAGTAGCGATACTATTTTATTTACTGTAGAAATAATACCAAAATTAAGATACAAATAAATATTTCTATATAACAATGTAGCGATTATTTTGATGTTTCAAGTACTTTTTTTTTAAAAAAAAAGCTCTTAGCTGAAGGTAAATGTTACTAACACACTGTAACGCATTTATAGTATGTTCAAAATCTCTTGTGTCTTGGCTGAGTTCGTATCATGCTAGTACTAAGCTATGTCAACCTTATCGGGAATCGAACTTGAAAGGTTACTAGAGCTGATTAATTTACGCACCCAGTGCTCAGTCATAGCGCTTTAGCAATCTTGACCACGACATGAAGCCGATGATAAGTAAAATATATTTAAAACCATTAAAGTTAATGAACTTTTGTGATTCCCTATGGCACAAAGTTAGTAGTTGAATGAATAAGTAGCGCTTCAGTCTAGAAAACTGAGATATAAGGCTGGAGGGCTCGTTGTGCTGACCCCATGGCACCCTCAGCCCGAAAATGTTGGCACTATCTTCGCCAACATACTGCAGCCTCTCGATTGGTATAGCCTGCTTGCATGTTGACACCATGGAGATATTACTTAAGTTAAAATCTACCGATAGGATGAAAAATTATTCCCAAAAACATTTATTTCTGGAAAATTGTGTAAATCCTATAGATGTTTGAAACTGTGAACGCCGTATTGAATAACAGATACTCACTTCAGTGGCCGAGTGGTCTAAGGCGTCACTCCAGTAGTAAATTGGCCTGCTAATAGCGGAGCGCTTGAGGTTCAAATCCTGGTCGGGTCTACTGAGGGTAGTTTTTCCTAAATTGTTTCCCCATCTCCTTACATAAAAATGCTGGTAGATAATCTCTCCAATGCTTCCTTCCTCATTATTACCCAATTAAATTATCATGAATGCGTATAACATGAACAGGTAGTATGAAGTGGTGATATCAGTAATAAAAGTAACATATATTTATAGTCAAAATTGTTCTAGTCTTCGAAGTGAAACTGCTTTTTAAATATTTTATTGCCTCTTTAGCCTTTAAAGTTTAGAAATTAATCAAAGCATAGTGGCTAAATTTAGCACATTAAATTTGAGTTATTTTTTATTTTACCTGCATACTAATAAACGCAAATAAATGGTACAACAAAATCGTCAGCTACATACTCTCTCGTATAGGTTATTATAGTTAGTGACAAAATCTTCAAAAATGAGTTATTTCTAATTTTATCTTAAATAATTTTTTCTCTGAAAAATAAGTATACAGTATTATTTCTCACTACCCTCCCCAGATATTCATTTGAAAAAAAATTGTTCAAGCCTTTTTTTAAAATGTGATTTATATAGCAATGACCTGAAATCGTTTCTACTCTGCTCAATAATATGACCCGGCTGCTAGGCCTTGTATCTATGGTCCATAGTTTTTATTGCAAGGGGGCCATCCTTAAATTACATAAAGCTTTTTTACATGATTTTAGATCCTCCCTCCCTCATATAGGTGATCGGAAGATTTTCGTAAGCTCTCTCCCACCTCTCTAGCTTACGTAATTTTTAAATATTTGGTAAGTCATATTATTTTAATCGTTTAGTTATTTTTATACATTAGGATTGGTAATATCCCACTTTGGTGGCCACATTGTCTAAGGCGTCACTATCGCAATAGACTAGTCTGCCGATGACTGAGAGATCGTGACTCAATCATGATCGGGTGATATTTCCTAAATATTTTCCTACTCTCTCTCCACGCGAATTCGGGTACACCTCCTCTAAATTGAAACGCATTCATCCTTAACCTACTGGCATAATTAGTTCATACCTAAACAGGCAGAATTAATTAAGAAAATGTACCCACATTTACGTGGGAGAGTAGAAGGAAACGATTGAATAAGATCTCCCCAAAATACTCTCAGCAGGGATTTAAACCCCCAGACAGAAGCGTCTAGCTGGCTGGGATGGATAGGATAATTTTTCTACTCGAGAGTATGATTGTATCTTGAAGTTTTATCTCCCCACGTTTAGTTCAACTTGGTCACCTACACACTTTATGTCCTCCACTACACTTCTTATCTCTATCAGTTCTAGGAAAAGTTTTCTTGCGGCCTTGACTGATTACCGGTCATCCAGCCTCCCAATTGTTTAAACAAACCAGTAATGTTGCCAACCTGATGGCTGGAATTCACCAGTTTGTATAACGTTAGCAACGCCATCTATTTTGAGAGCTGAAAGCTCAACACACCGCCAGAGGGGGTAGGCAGAGCCTTAAAACGCGTTAACAGGAACCATAAATATTATTATCAACCCGTCTTCCTCATAGTAGACTGGTTTGACGAGGGCTCGGAGGTCCGGGTTCGATCACCATTCGGGTGTACTTTGGTGGTTGTTCATAGATGGATCTCCATCCCTCCCTATACGCAAATGTAGGCGTATTTCCTCGACATTCTACTTCTATTAGTGCAAGACGCACAGCACAAAAAATTTGGAAAATTAAAGGCTTACGAATTTTCTGGATCGACTGTTACAATGGTTTTCTAAGTGGGGGTCCGTGGACGTCCAGGGGTCCCCAAGGCACTTACAGGATGTCCGTAAGTTCGTCCAGGGAGTTCATGCCATAACTTTATACATTTTTTTGATATTATAAAACGTTATATAAAAGGGTAAATTTTTCAATCTACTAAATAAAATGAAGATGCCATTCCATATTAAATCCAGGCGAGAAAGTGACGCTAAAAATGGGGGTGGGGGGTTGGACACGCCCCTTGTGGCCGAATCTTTGAGATGAGAATTTTGAAATTCACTTTTATATTAGTTTGCTCTTGAGCCAACACAAAGTACTTTCAGAAAAAGTACTGAAACATTTGATGCCTTTTCCAACAACTTATTTGTACGAGCAAGTCTTTTTTGATATTTTAGTATGAAAAAATGTTATATGAAATCATCTTAGTGTGGAATGAGATTTAAGGAGATGGTCAATAAAATTTCTACAGATTTCCGTCATATTTTAAAGTCACACGAGTAATTGTATTCTTCACATACATTATCAATAATTATAAATGTACACATTTAATACATAATATATTTTCTTTCAATTTTTATTGTAATTCTTTTTTACATTTATTAGAAAAAATATTATGTCTAAAGAGGTACACATATAATATCTAAATTTATTTTAATTTTCATTATATTTATATTAAAAATATATTATGATGACTAATTTACGACTATAAAATACTAAAAATCTACGATTATAATAGTTTTTTAAATCATTTATCTTACATTAAAGGGTCCACGAATCAGCTATTTTCTGGCTAGAGGGTCCGCGTGACTAAGAAGTTTGAGAACCACTGGATTGTTATATCAGCACGTGACTTACAAACTAACTTAATTTAATAACATATAAATCGCGCTATTTATTCATCATTGTGAAAGAGGAAGCCCCAATTCCACCACACTGATAAATGTTGCGATCTTGTCGGGAATCGAACAGGACCCTATTGGATATATATACAGACACACCTACTGAACAAAGGTGTTGGGCTTAATTTATATTAAAAAAATATTTTATGTGTAAATAGGGTACTTTTAATGTGAGAAGAAAACCATTTAGTAATAAACTTATAACTATGAATTATTCCTCGACAACCATCGTGAAAGTTTGATTAAAAAAACATATTTTACCAAGTTTTTATAATTATCTATGTGTGATTTTATACAGCTTACGATGCTTCAGTTGAATTTAAAACAAGGACACCTGATTGGGTTTTTTTTGTTTTGTTTGGGAGAAAAGGTAGCTAGGAGATCAACTGACGTTATATCCAGGTTAAGTTAGGTTGAGGTTAGGAGGGCAAAAATGAGGTTATGTCTGGGCTAAGCTAGGTTAAGTAATACGGCGTAATTTCAATGCGAAATACATATTATGAGAATACTCGGAAGAAATCACTCTGGTTCTAACTATCTAGAAAATAATCTTATCTGAAGTAAAAATTTTCCACTTGTTACAAACGCCCATCATCATTCAAGCACTTCACAGAATAGGAGTGCAATCAAAAGTACATATCACCATTCGAATACTTCACAGAATATGGGTTGGATCAGAAGTACATATCACTATTAGAACACTTCACAGAATAGGAGCGCTATCGGAAGGGCATGTCACTGTTCAAACACTCCACAAAATAGGAGTGCAATAAGAAGTTCATAGTCACTCAAAAATGTGTTGATAAAAACATGTTCCTTTAATTGACAAACAGCCGCCTCGGTGGCGTAGTTGGCTAACGCGCCAGCCGTGTTGAACTCAACCGCTGAGGACGGGGAGATCGAGGTTCGAATCTCGGTCGGGTGAACTAGGGGCGGTTTTTCCTAAATGGTTTTCCACTCTCCCTCCACTTAAATGTGGGCTCACTTCATCTAATCCAACCTTCCCAATTCCTAATCCATTAGCGTAATTAGTACTTAAAGCGTATAATCCGAACGGGTAGTAAGACGCGGTGCTAAATATTATATAATAATTGACAAACCCATTTCACTGATGCACACGCCACGTCCGTCCTTGTACGACCTTTTACCAGGTTAGTGTTGGAGGGATGATGAAGGTAGAATTTAGAGGTAATAGAACCCACGTTTGCGTGGAGAGAAAGAGGGAAACCATTGAGGGAAAGCTACCCTTAATACATATTGCTGGAATACGAACCCAGACCTACCCATCACCAACAAGCCAGAATTGATGAGACAAACAATTAATCTGCGTGACCACCGATGCATGTTGTTAGCTATCAGTAATTTAAATTATTTCTAGTTAGGAAAAATATGAAGTAATAAAGAAGGTCCATTTTAACTACTCTAGCATTCACTTGGCGAGAGAATGGTAAACATCTATGCCTGAATTTTCTTACGAATGAACTTTTAGAGCAATTTTTAGGAAATACAAACAAACATATTTGTCACCATTGATAACATTTTACCATACAGTATTATTATTGTTATTTTATTTATATTAATAATATTTATCTAGAATGGCAGTTAAAGATTACATGACTTGACTTATAAATACGGGAAAGTAGATCAAGCAGTTTTCTCAAATCCTGGTTGGTTCTACTGAGGGTAGTTTTTCCTGAATGGTTTTCCATTCCCCTTTCACGCAAACTAGGTTAGATCCCCTCTAAAATACTTCCTTCCTCATCTCTACTCTATTAGAGTAATTTATCATATATGCCTATAACCTGAACTGGTAGTGAGACGCGGTGTTACAATAAAAATATATAGTTGTCAAATATGTCTATTTGTAAAAAAATGTTGGATGTACCTAATAAAAAACCCTGTATTTGGTTGATGTACATTTCCGATTAGTTGGGTCGAGAGTTGCTTTATGAACATAACGGTTTCTTCAAAGGCTCGCATTTATGTGTTTCTTTACTACTTTTTTTTTTATCACCGCGTCTTACTAACCGTTCGGTTTATACGCCTATGTACTAATTACGTTAATGTGTTAGGGATAAGGAAGGTTGAATTTACAGTAATTACACCCGCGTTTGTGTGGAGAGTGAGTGGAAAACCATTCAGGGAAAACCTCACTCAGTGCACGTGAATCGAACCCCGATCGCCCTGTAAACGGCAGTCTTAAATTATTGTGATAGTAGCGCGTTGGACCGTGCAGCCACCGAAGCAGGTGTTTTTTTTTAAATACTACTACTATCACTAATTGTTATTACTATTATTATCATCCAGTTAATGAATTGAAATTAATCAACAAGAAATAATAATTGAAAATTTTCCGGAAAAAGTATAGAGGAAGTTTTCCGTGTCACATCCCTAGTTCAGGGTCGGACTGGATCCTCCCGCCGGGACACCGGGACATCTCGTGGGCCACTTGGTACCTGCCGGGGCTGACAACTTCCCTAATCTTGTTTATTATTTCTGTCCATATTCACGCATGACAACAAAGTGTCAACATATGTGGTCGTATAGCTATCATTAGACCCACATCAGTGTTCGCGTGGTCTAATGCGTCAGTCTCGTGTCGAGCTGGATTACCGGTGTGACTGGGAGATCGGTGTTAAAGTACTGGTCAAGGGCTTATTTCTAAAACGTCTCCCAGTCATATATTTCCCACTACCGGCTTACTAGGCCTGTTGTAGCTTCATATGACTTATAATATAACTATAGACTAGGACAGGCCCAACATCCAGTCCCCGGCCGTTAATTTATCACTGTGAAAGGGTAGCCCCACATGTCACCAATGATAAATATTTCGGCCATGCCTAGAATCGAACTCGGGACCCTTATAGCTCAATATAGACACTCTACCGACTGAGCTAAGGTGTCGGACTCCTTTCAAGCAAATGCGGGCACATTTCATATCTCTACCTCCATCATTCTTATCCCATTGGCGTAAAGGGTGGCAAGGCGTGGTGTAAAAAAAAAAAAAAGTTGTACCAACTCTTGAATGATGACTCGGGTGCAGAAACTTGGTCACTCCGTTACTTCCCGTGGATCACGTGACTCATCTATGGTTTGTCTATCACAATGGCGAGGCTTATAACGTTCTTGTAAACAAACACACTCATTCATTCCTCGACTTTGCTGGTGAGCTCATCCAGTGTTGTGAAACGCCTTTTCTACGTAAACTACAATGACACATTTTCACTTCTAAATGAATCGAATAACCGATGAACCGGCTTCATAGAGCGATGAAGAACCGAACGGTCGAGGTGAGGCCGACCCAAGGTACTTTTATAACTAGCTGACGTCACGAGCACATCGGTTCAATAGATCGCAATAAGCTCATTGGCCATCATCCCCATAAAGGTGGCCACATGGATTAGAGGGAATCGTGGCAAGAACTTAAAAAAAACCACTTTCTTCTCAACAAAACTGATTCTAATTGTGTTTTATTTCCTTGAAAAGCTGTTTTAACTGATGAAATTAGATGGATCATATTTTCCAAAACTATTAACTACAAGTGTTAGATTGTTTTTATATATGACTATGGATGGATGGTGACCTGGCGGTCTAAAGGGGTGTTGGGGGTCCGGAGTTCAATCCTTGGTCTCGGCACAGATTTATCTGATTACCAAACCCTTCCCTAACCTCTGACAAGACGTGTATTAATCACAACTTGTGAATGTGTGGAATGCCAGGCCTCCACAGTGGTTCGGATCCCACGTTAAACTGTAGGTACTCAATTTCATCTAACAATCACCCTACAAATACATATTAGTGTAAGTCCGTATAATACGAACGGGTAGTAAGACGCGGTGCTGATAATAATAATAATAATATAGATAGACGTGTAAATACTTCAATACGATCGACTTAATACTTTCTTAACTACTACATATAAAATACACCTTTTTAAGTAGCAGTTTGTTTTTGTTTATTAACTTTTTATCTTACTGTGCTAAGGTTTTAGGTGTATTAGCTATGAACTATTAAATACTTGGTTTTTTGCCTCTAGTAGGTCGGGTTTTTAAAATAGCTTGACGCACATCTCATGGTGTTCGTAGTTTTTAAACATCACTTAGCATAAGACATTCTTGAGAGGATATACCAAATCTGCTCGACTAGGGGAGAATGTAGCGGTCATTTTAACTTATTGACAGTTTATCTAATTTTTAAACCCACACAAATACCTTCACCGCCATCTCCAGCAGTCAAGCACTACCGCCAAATAATAAATTGTTTCACCAAGGTCACAGGTCGGGGAAAGATATGGAAGCTTTCCTCCAAGCTGATCTAATTTGTTTTGTTGTCAATCGGCACTCGAATCCTAGCCGTACATCTTGACTTTATTTTTTTTCAAATGGCTTCTTTACTCCTCCTCCACGTAAATGGGGATATACTTATTATAAAATTCTTCTCCCCACACCATTAGAGTGCGAAAAGACCAATCGGGTAGTACGGCGCACCGAAAAAATAATATATATTTAAAATAATTGCGTGTTTAACTTTCTAATATCTGAAATTTGGGCACAGTTTCTCTACTCTGCTTTAATGTTGTGTCCATATTATCTTATATTAAAATAATAAGAAGAAGGACTTTAATTCAGGTAAAAAATTTATATATTTTTATTGTACGCTTGTTTAGTGTGAAAATGGATCTGTTTTCCATTGGCTTTCTTTATACGTCTAACAACATGGCTGGGCTATTCACATTTAACCACACTAGTGTGATAGGAATGAGGAAGAGGCATTTAGAGGAGGATTAGTGTAGAGGGAGAGAGGAACACCATCTATTTAAAAATACTCTATTCACACCCCAGTCTTTCATTACAGGTATACGATAATGGACGAGCTTGACGTTTAGTCCGCGTATCCACATAGCTTTCTAGGTGCTATATTACGTACATTGTTTTCAGTCTGTTTGCCATGAGTTCATAGTTTTTTAAATACATATATGTTTATTGAAATTAATATGTATAAATTATGTAAGGGCCTAGTTATTTTATAATTTATTATGTTATATTTAATTTATTTTTTAAAACAGTCTCAAAACCAACATCTCAGTCCAACAGTTTTTCCTAAAGGTTTTCTTAATTTTCCTCCACGAAAAGTCGGGTACATTTAATATAAAATTAAACCTTCCTCATCCCCATTCCATTATCAAAATTAATGTAAGCGTACAACCCGAATGTGTACTTATACTCGACATATTGTCACCCGAGAATGCAAGTGTTCTATCTCCAAAATGGTTAAATTTGAGATATTTGGTGTATACGTTTATTTAGAATGCATATGATCCACCTGTGGTGAAATTGAGACTATTAAATAATTACTTAAGAAAATACAAGCTCTAGTTGTCTTCTAGTAACATTGGTTTTATACACAAGGTCAAACTTCAATGCTCTTTTACACAAAAGTGAAAAATTGGACATAGAACACTTGCATTCTCGGGTGACGATATGTTTAAATATAATATATAAAAAGGAGAAAGCGTGTGTGTGTGTGTGGGTTTTTCCGGAAAAAGATAAAGATACTTGTAGCTAAGCTGGAAAGACGAAATTTCGCGAGAAGATAGAAAGGGAGATTACCCCATACAACCAGAAAAATCTAAAATGGAAACTTTCAAAATGGGACTCTAGTAAATGCGAGGAATATAATTTAAAAACTTTTAAAGATGAGGTATAAAATTAAAATTTGGCAGACAGATGGAGATAAAACTTCAGAATACCATTAAATCTTGAAATCTTCAATTTCTTAGAGTTATTTGGAGAAAAAGTGTGTAGGGGGTTCAAAACTACCAAAACTAATAGAAATAACTATTTATCAGTGTGCTAGAAAATCGAAATTTAGCAGACAGCTAGGGACAGCTCCAAACAGGTGCAGGTGAGACAGCTAAATAGGTAATGACTCTTTGAAAGATAACAATACAAAATACGAAAGATGATAGGCCCTAGTTAAAAATGAATCTAAGATATAAATGTACAAAACAATGAAGGTGAATTGGAGAATATATATATATATATATATATGTAATTTTAGTCAAATTTAAGATTTTAATATGGGTGACCTGGCGGTCTAAGGGTAAGGTGTCAGACTCCTATGCTGGCGGCCAGGGTTCAATCCTCGGTCCCGGCACAGATTTATCTTATTACCAAACCCTTCCTTAACCTCTGACAAGACATCTTGTGAATGTGAGGAATGCCAGGCCTCCACCGTGGTTCGAATTCCACGTTAAACTGTAGGTCCTCCATTTCATCTCACCATCACCATACCATTACACATTAGCGTAAGTATGTATAACCCGAACTGGTAGTAAGACGCGGTGCTAATAATGATAATAATAATAATAATAATAATAATAATAATAAGATTTGAATAGCCCTACTTAATAAACTACTGTTAAAATACAAATTTAAAATTGCATTTTATATAATATGACCAATGTCTATATTATTTAAAGCGAACGCACTATTTTATTTGGTTTGGGTATACGTTATAACAATCGAAAATAAATATGTTTAGAGTCAGATTTAAGCGGATTTATTAAACATACCAATATTTAATAAAACAATTTGAAATCCTTAAACATATATAATACACCTTATATACATTAATTTCCTCAATAAGGTTGTTCGGCAAATTCTAAAACAATAAATACTAAATAAGATCATGGCATTTTGTCGAAGTCGCTACTCTGGCAAAAAGTTTCATTTCCAGAGTAAATTGTTGAAACAATATTACATTTAAAAGAAAATTCTACTGTTGGTGTACTAATATGAAATTAATATTATTCTTTAAAATTGGAGCAATAATTTTTAAAAGGTGAATGAAGTATAGTCGAAATTGTAGCAGAAAATAAAGGATGAATCACGACTAAAATTTAGGTTATCACCGCATGTTAATTGAATCTTGAAGTGTATTCTGCGTTGAAAATGTTAGTGGATCAGACAAACTCACTTGTAAGTCATAGCCGTGAATCTGGAGGTAATTATTAAAGCTGTTCCAAGTCTTTGTACCATCTTTTACTGTCGTTTAGAACAACTTTTTGTATATTGACACTAATATAACTTGTCATTATCACCTTCTTTACTCGAATGAATTTGAACAAGTCCGTGTCGTTTCGGGATCCGTTGAAAACAATAAGTTTAAAATGAATATAACGAGAATTAATTAAATGTAGTATGACAACTTGCCGCATGACGTGCTAGTAGCGTCAAACAGTGTACTGGTAGGGTGATTGTGAGATGAAATGGAGAACCTACAGTTTAACGGACTACGGTGGAGGCCTGGCATTCCCCCACATTCACAAGTTGTGATTAATACACGTCTTCTCAGAGGTGAAGGAAGGGTTTGGTAATCAGATAAATCTGTGCCGGGACCGAGGATTGAACCCCAGACCCCCAGCACATAAGTCTTGACACCTTACCCCTAGACCACCAGGTCACCTTCTGTTGATAGTAACAAAGGCAGCTTAAGTCAAGTGTTGGAGTAAGAAGGTATGTCACTATTTCCTGTAGGGAGGATACGAGATAGGGTCAGTGTGTTTGTTGTTTTTTTATAGCAAAACTTTCTTTTTTTTGCCAAAATAATTAAACAATTTCTTCAGTAGAAACATGGTTTAATTTTATTCACGTGTTTACCTCCACATTTTTTGAATATCTGTCATGAGCATAGAGGCATTAGATGAGAAACCTTTTAAATTAAGAGAACAAATTGTCAATAAATTTCAGGACACCCTTGACGGATATTCAACAAATGTTGATATCACCATGTGAAGAAAAATTAAATTATATGTTTCTACTGGAGAAATATTTATTTTGTCCAAGAAAAGTGTTGTTGTAAAAACTGCAAGAACACTTGCCGGTTTCCGTGTCTCCTACACTCCCGCCTTAACTGGGCCGTTTCGATTCGAACCACTCGACAGAGGTGCTCTCGGTGTACAACTTCATTCAATAAAAATGTAGTAGTTGTTACAAACAGCCTTAGCTCAGTCGGTAGCGTGTCTGACTGCCTAGTTAAGGTTCCCAGGTTCGATTCCCCGGTATGACCGAAAGATGTATAATTCGTAAAATGTGGGTTTACCCTTTCACATTGATAAATTAATGGACAGGAACTGGATGTTGTGGCTGTCCTAGTCTTAAGATAGATTATAAGGCATATGAAGCTACGACAGGCCTAGCCAACCGGTAGTGGAAAATTTATGAATTGAATAAAAAAAAAAACTGACCCAGGTCACAGGATGGAAACAATAATGGATGTAAAAAGTTGTTACAAACACTCAACAGAGAAGTTAACTACCTCTCAAAGGGAACGTGAGAAAAACACAACATTAATAATGTCCGATTAATCAAACGTGTCTGATAAACCGAGTGTTGGGTTTGTCACCGGATTAAACAGAATTAACTACGTATCTTTCTCGCGTTTAAAGTCCGATGGGAGTTCTGTCCTTTACAGCGTCGTGGCCCTTAATAAATATTACACGGACAGGTGAATTAACACTTATGAATTAGTTCATTATTTTAGAAATCATATTACTTAATAATATATATTTAAATTGTACAAAAAAATATGTTTAGTGGTTAAATAATGGCTTAACTTGGAACTGAGATTGATATTATCATATTACCTATTGAATTAATACCTGAATATATCTAGTAGTTCTGTGAACAGTAGACCCCACTCCTTCCATGTTGTTATCGTCACTAGAGTATCATTTGATAGGGTTTAGGAACAACTTTAACTAGCGATAACAATATTATATTGGAGACTAGGAAAAGAATACAGTCGGGAAATGTTTGTTATTACTCGGTCAGTAAGTTGTTGGCGTCTCGCCTGCTGCCCAGAAATGTAAAACTCAGAATATACAAAATAATAATTTTACCGGTTGTTCTCTATGGGTGCAAAACATGGCCTCTTACCTTAAAGGACGAAAATAAATTTAGAGTGTTCGATAACAAGATGCTTAGGAAGATATTGGGTCAAAAAATTGATTAAGATAGTGGGAAGTGAAGGAGGCTATATAATGATTAACTGCATACCCTGTACTCATCACCAGACATTGTTAGGGTAGTAACATCTCGCGGGTCACGGTGTTCAGGTCATGCAGCGCGAATGGGAGTATCTAGAACCGCATTCAAGGTGGTGAATGGCAAACCCATGGGGAAAAGAAGACCACTGGGAAGACCTAGACAGAGATGGGAGGATGACATTTGGATAGATCTGAGAGAGATAGGGTGTAATGAGAAAGAATTAGTTCACGGTAAGGAGTGGTGGTGGTGTACTTTTGTGAGTGCAGTAATGAATTTCAAGTCCCTAATGCCATAGGGTAAGTACAGTAGCCCCATGGCTTCTTTGGTGCTGACTGACAGCTCACAGCTGACTTCTGACAGTCAACATTTAGGTATATACCTAAATTTTGACTGTCAGAAGTGACAGCTGCTAAATATATGTTTTTGCAGATCATATGGTTTGGCGTAGGGATACATAATTTGGTCTGGTAACTTTTCAAAGCCATCAGCTCTCAGCTGTGAGCTGTCAGTCAGCACCAAATAAGTCATGGGGCTACTGTACTCGATTAATCACTTAAAATTTTAAATTTAAATCACGTCATATGAACTGTTAAACCAAATTTTTGAGCGACCACCATATTGAAACGGATAAAAGGATCGAAAAACTATATAGTGGGTACATATATCGCCTGAGCTAAGTTCAAAAATTTCTCGGCCAAATTTATTTAAAATTGGTCCACGGTTTTGACAGTAGACATGTAGCAAATATCCGAACAGACGACATTATTTTAACAGGAAAAAAATAATTAATTTTGAAATTATACATGCAGGTGATTCTAAAAAAAAAAAAAAAGACTGAATGGGTGACATTATGAGAATAAATGACTTATTGAATGACGTCATATAAGGAAAGATGGAAGTGAGAAAGAGACCAAGAAAACTAAGAATGCAACTGCAACAAAATAAGAAGAAGAAGTTTAAGGATTCTAATAAGGAAGTTGCAGATATAACATGCTGGATGATTAAATTTGGACAACGCAGTGGACCTGTCGAAAGACAGAACACCTAATATATAAAATCTACTTTGAACCGCATCTTACAACCGTCCAAGATATTCACATTTAATTAAATCAATAGGTTAGGATTGAGGAAGGTACAGTTTTGAATTAATAAACAAATATAATGTATATCAGAATTTGAAAAAAAAAAAAATTTCTTTATTAAAAAAAGAGTTTTTTTTTTTAAATTCTAAAACAAGTTTTTTTAAATTTCATACAGGTTCTTTTGGTTTAAACTATAGGTTTAATTTCAAATATTTGATTTAAATTAATTTATAGCATTTGTGGATTCTTCTTATCTATATGCTCCCTTTTTCAACCCCAAGTGAGCTTATTTACTTTTGATTAAAGGACAAGTATCTCGCTTAAAATTATAATTTACTGGCAAATTAAAAACTGAATCATAAAATAGTATATGGTATTTCCAACGTTCTGAACAATACTAAGCCTAATTAACAAATCCTTAAGTTGAGTTCAAAAAAACACTGGTATTCTCTGCCTATAGGTTTGACGTTTATTAATGATTTAAACATCAAAAGATTAAATAACTTTATCTTGTTGAAAATATTTTTATGTTTCTCTTTTCTGTTAACTTTTAGTGCTTACATTTTCAAATCACAATTAAATAATTTAAACACCACAAGTTTGGACGATTTCTTTGTGCCCAATCGACTACGTAGTTTTGGATTCACTAGGCCGGTATTACATTATCACATTACATTGCATATATTTCTTTGATCAAATATATGATAAAAGATTTAACACTATCTTTGATTAAAGATGGGCTATTACACTACATCACATTTTGCTACAATATATGTTATTTAAAAAAATGGACTCCAATGGTTTAATTTCATGTGCGGCTACTATGAGTGCTATTGTGATAATCTAGTTGCTGCTCAGAAAGAAAAGAAAACCTGTTAAACGATTGTGGGTTCGGTTTTGGGTTGGGAGACGAAATTCAAGAGGGATCAACAGCTGCCTTCTAAAAGAGTTTAAAACTGAAGATCCGGAATCTTATAACAAATATTTACGCATGGAATGTGAAACTTTTAAATATTTGGTAGCAAAAGTCACTCCATTAATTAAAAGAAAAAAATACACACCTAAGAAATTCTAAGACTGCTTCGCACGTCCAGGATAATCTTTCCGACGCCATTTTCTTTGATCAAGCCTTAGATCATGTTCTATAACGTAAATATGTGATCAATGATTTGTAAAAAATTTCTGTGATCAAATATCTTTGAGGAGTCATCAAAGATATATCACATTTTCTTTGATCACAGAAATATGACAGTGTATTACCGGTTTAACCCAAATGATGAAAAGTTCCTTTCAATACTTGCTAAAGATATCTGTGCTGTAAGTAACTGTTCATTAATGAGAAACACTTTGTCATTAAATTTATCAGTTCTAATCTTGATTAATTACTCATTAAGCTAGTTTAAATAAATTATTAAATGATTTAGTTAGGCTAATTTTACATGAACATAAATAGTTAACTTCTATCAAATATTGGTATTACCCTTCATAAAAAACAAGATGGGTTATTTAAAAACCATAATCAAATGAATCTTAGAATTTAAAATTTCTTAAAGTGATTTCGAAAAAGAGTTTGGATGGAGGGGGGATGGCAAAAATATACAGAGCTACAACTACATGTAAATGAAGTATAAAAGTGAAATTCGGCTTGAAATTAAATAAAAATATCGCTCTCAATTTCACTCATAGCTCCTGTCACATTAGAAGAACTTGTTAATATACAAAACTATTCTTAATCTACCTATAATATCTTTAACTAATCTATCATAACAAATACAGGTAGTTAAATTTGAAAAAGTATAGTAATGTATAAAGTATTGGGATGAACAACTACAGTAGCCCCATGGGTTCTTTGGTGCTGAGTGACAGTTCACAGCTGACAGATAACGGCTTTGAAAAGTTACCAGAACAAATTATGTATCCCTACGCCGAACCATATGATCTGCAAAAAAACATGTGTTTAGCAGCTGTCACTTCTGATGGTCAAAATTTAGGTATATACCTAAATGTTGGCTGTCAGAAGTCATCTGTGAGCTGTCAATCAGCACCAAAGAAGCCACGGGCTACTGTACAATATTATACAATTATTAAAATCGGAGAAGCACTATACATCGTTCGCTCACGCCAAAATATTGTCTATACAAAGCGTAGCTTGTAGCTTAAAGTAAACCAAATGCTTGTCTACAAACAAATTGATTTTTTTTTTCCAAAAGTGTCGCAATCGTAGGAATATATTAATTTTAGTAGTGAAAAATCATTGTGAATGGGCCAGTAGTACTGTAGAAGTGTGCTCGGGACTGAATTTCTGCCCCATTAACGTTATGACGTCACTTCTTGGACAAACCACTATGCTTACTTAGCGAGCAACACAACGGCAATACCGTTCCCACTCACATTAATGACCCACTCAGCTTAGTTCTTGCACACCGACTAAACACCTTCAACTAGGGTTACCGAATTCAAACATGAAAAAGAAGGACCATTTATTCTGAAATAAATTGAAATGAAGAACAATTTAAAATAAAACAAGATTTAAAATATACATTTTTATTACGAAAGAAAACATTAACATCAATATTTAAATAATCTTATAGCATAATGTTGATACCGCTTAAATAAGCATACTTATCTTTTAAAAATGGTAACGCCTTTCTACTGCCGGGGCCCGGGATTCAAACCCCGACTTCTTCGTCACTAGCAATAAAATATTTTGCGAGTTTTAATTAGCAACATCCGCAACAACCACCAGAAAGAAATAGATGATAAATCAGTCATTTAATTCAATTATTGTGTTGACAAAGTGAACTCCCATAGTCCATTTAGAGCAGGGATTCTCACTCGGTTTGAAGCGACACTTAGGCCACAACTGTTTACCGTTTGAAGACTACATATTATTCATTTTTAGTGATATTACTACGCGTTCAGACTATCCATTTAATTGCACTATTGTGGCAGGAACGAAGAAGCTAGAATTGTGTGGAAATTTACCTACATTTCCGCAAAGGGATAGTGTGGGACACTATTTGGTAAAATAACACACAGAAAACACCCAACTGGGATTCGAGCCCAAGCCTTTTCGTCACCATGAAACCAGAACAAGTGAGCTTGACGTTTATTCCGCGTGCTCACAGATACGAATAAAAATAATGTTATTCTAAATATATTTTTCATAGTGAGTTTTCACTGTTGTGTATTAATATACCACATACACTTGTTATTTAATTAACCTAACAAATAAGTTTGTTGCTATATTTTTATTTATGAACTTATTTGGTGGTTCGAGTAAGGTATGTTTTATTAATATAAACCATATTATTAGTTTTTATGCTAAGAGCTTTCAAAACAATAATGGAAAACAACAAGTTATCCAAACTGGAATTTAAGCCTTTGGCCTGACCTGTAGTGTCAAAGATGAATGTTAACTGTGCTGTCCTTGTTTGAACGATTCATTTCTCTCTCTTTCCCCACCCCAATTTCAGACCAGCGTTTTCTGCCACATAGAAGATAATAATGTTTTGCTTATCTTGTTTTAAAATAACTCGAGTATCTAATTATTATTTTTTTCTATCACTTGTCAGTTTCAAAGCGGACGAGTAGCATAGGTCCCAACCGTGCAAAGACTTAGGCCCAGTTTCATAGTCAAATTTAGTACGCCTCAAGTGCGGCGCTACACTAAGTACATGACGACACTTACCTAAACCAGAATGGAATGGGCTAGTTTCCTATGCGAGAACGGCCCATTCCATTCGAGTTTAGGTAGGTGTCGTCATGTACTTAGTGTAGCGCCGCACTTGAGGCGTACTAAATTTGACTATGAAACTGGCCCTTACTCCCAAGTGAGAAGTAAGCTCTTGAGAACCAAAACAGATATATTTCAATGTCTTAGCAGGGAAAGGGTTTATTGGAAGGGGTCATTAATCATATTTATTCTTTTGAAACTCATTTCAGCCCATTACCAATTTATAACGTGCACGATTCCCCTTAAGGCGTCAGTATCGTTTAGATTGGTTTGCTGATGGTGAAGAGGTTAAGGTTCAAACCCTAGCCGCTATGCATGCTGATGATTTTTTCTTAGCCTGAATGGTTCCCAACCTTTCTCTTTATTTTCGCAAATGTGGTTAAATTTTACCTGACTTATACATAATAATACCGTACCCTACTTGCGTAAATATGTTGGTAGCCCTGATGAGGAATAAAATATGGGGTGCCGAACATCTAACAGTTCTTGCGACTTGACATAAGTACTGATTAATTTGTCACATTTAGAGAAATTTGAAGAGATATATTGGCGTTCGCTTGGACATACGCTGTGAAAACAAATCTTTAAGAAACCTTATCATGAATGATCGGGAGTCTAAACTCTGATCCCAGCGAAGAATTTATATCTCAATCAATTTGGGAGTAAGTAACAATTCTGAAATATTCAACATATCTTGGCAGCTGTTAGCGCGGCTAGCTTTACGGACCATCCTGTGCCTGAACCCGGTATACCTCAGCTACGAAGATAAGTCTGAGTCATACATCCGTGTCGGCTGAAAGTCCCGTGACATGCACGCAGCCTCCTCTGATAAGGAAACTGTTGGCACGATGACTCACGCGCTATTATCTCGGCAATATGGCCGCCACCTGTGGACAGGATTATGACGAACGTCACGCGGCTCACCTGCGTGTCCGACCACTGATGGGACAACCTCTGTGAGAATACCACACCGTTTCTCAAAGAAATGGTAGCTCTGAGCCGCCAAACCTCCTAAAACCATTCTCGATTATTCTTAAATGTCCTGTCGTCGCGCTTTTAGATACTTACTATAATTTGCGCGAAACGTCCTTGAAAATGAACTAGTTTTAACTTTTACAAGCTTACTTTTTAGTTATAAAATTTAATATAAGCCACATTTTGGTCTCTTTCAACTATATTTAAGTGTGAGCCATATTTTAAAATAATAAATCTTTTTCTATAAAACGCGGGATTTCTGGACGTCTGTAACACGTCTTGGCGCTCCGATAGACGGTCTCCTTAAACCGGTATGTGATCATAAAAAAACTCAAGCCCGACATTATGATAATGTCGACGTTTCATGATCCCCTGAAAAAAAAAGTTGTTTTCACATTGCCGTATGTCTGTCTGTCCTTCTGTTAGTCTGTACCTTGGGCTAGAGCCAAAACTATTTGACCGATTGGGCTAAAGCTCGTTATCTGGGGTTTTCATAAGGTCCCCCCGAGGGGTTTTCGGAATTAGATGTCCAACCTTAAATTATTTAAGAGTAGGTTACTGAAGGACAAAAAGAGAAAAAAAAAATTCCTAGAAACTCGCTCTAACGATTATGATTAGATTTTATATCCAGGCACTGTTTATCACTATAAATAAGATAGCAATACTAATTTTCTCATGAAAATGACTGAGGGTGTGACGCCCACATAGATCACGGGAAGCGTGCCCCAAAAAATAACCATGAGGTCACAAGAGAAACTTTTTTTATTTCAGATAAATTACAATGATAAAATAAA
>CABFOV010008349.1:0-23942 GCA_902141375.1 Timema poppense
TGGAGATGGTAAGATATACTCACAGATACAGTCGTAGTCTAATACCTGCAGAGACCATGGAGATGGTAAGATATACTCACAGATACAGTCGTAGTCTAAAACCTGCAGAGGCTGGGCCATGGAGATGGTAAGATATACTCATAGCTACAGTCGTAACATAATACCTACAGAGGCCATGGAGATGGTAAGATATACTCATAGCTACAGTCGTAGTCTAAAACCTGCATCGGTGGGCATGTGGACTAAGTGTCAGTCCCATATGGTCTGATTTTCTGGTGACGGGGAGGCCTAGGCTCGAATCCCCACTTGGCAAACAAAATATGTGTTTCCCTAAAGGGTTTCACATTATTATTCCACGAAAATGGGGGTACATGTATTCTTAAACTATCTTTTCTATCCCTAATCAATGACTGTAATAGAATGCGTGGGTGGGTGGTAAAATTTTAGAGCAAAGAAATATCCGAACACAACTTATAACGTTAATAAAGTTGATACTATTTGTACACCCCATCTTGTAAGTGGAATATATTATTTTGTAACGTCAATGTTGTGTGTTCACATTCATAAGCTGTTTTTTTTTTAACTATAAAGGTAGGGATTAATTGATTAGATACAATCAATATGGAATAATAATAATAATAATTTCAATTTCCTTTATTATTTTATTTTATTATAGTGCTGGCCACCAGTCGTGAGACCCATGACAGGCCAGCAGTGAAAAGTACACAAGTAGTGTCTACCTTAGTAATAATATTATTAATAATAATAAAAGTAATAATATAATAAAAGAGTAAATAATATTTAAATATATATATTTAACAAAAATGAATGTACGGAAATATATAATAATAATAATAAGAAGAAGTGTTTGTCTGTGTGTGTGTGTATTTGTGTGTTTGTTTTTGTGCGATGCCCAGCCAAATCTACAGCACGCAAAGATATGAAATTTTTTAACATAAGTGGACGGAAGGGGGTCCGAATGCACCTCGAAGCCGGATTTTAAAATTTCTAACTAACTTTTTAATTAGACTATTTTCAACAAAAGTTTGGTGGGTCACGGGCAAAGCCGTGCGGGATTGCTAGTATATTAATAAATAGATTAAATACAGTTTCTTATTAATTACAATACCCATTAATTATCGGTCACCTACACTCTGTAGAGTTCACAATAGTTCGTTTTGTCACTTATGTACTGTACATTTTACACACAACAGACTAAGAACCTAATTCCATTATTTGTAGTCACTTAGGCATATAAAACAACCTAAACGTGGCTAGAAATGTTAGTCCGTTTTAGCCTATATCACTAGTGCAGCCTTTCACCAGCTCTTGGTATAGGCGACTACACAGGCATAACACACAGTGTGACACTACCGACACAACATTTCATCAAGCCCTAGCAAAGTAGACTACACTCACATAGAACACAGTGAGACACTACTGACACAACATTTCATCAACGCCTGGCAAAGTAGACAATACTCACATAACACACAGCGAGACACTACCGACACAACATTTCATCAACCCCTGACAAAGTAGACAATACTCACATAACACACAACGAGACACTACAACACAACATTTCACCAACCCCTGGCACAGTAAACTACACTCACATAGCACACAGTGAGACACTACTGACACAACATTGCATCAACCCCTGACAAAGTAGACAATACTCACATAACACACAACGAGACACTACCGAAACAACATTTCATCAACCCCTGGCACAGTAAACTACACTCACATAGCACACAGTGAGACACTACTGACACAACATTTCATCAACCTCTGAAAAAGTAGACTACACTCACATAGCACACAGTGAGACACTACTGACACAACATTTCATCAACCTCTGGCGAAGTAGACAATACTCACATAACACACAGCCAGACACTACCGACACAACATTTCATCAACCCCTGGCAGAGTAGACTAAACTCACATAACACACAGCGAGACACTACCAACACAACATTTCATCAAACCCTGGCAAAGTAGACTACACTCACATAGCACACAACGAGACACTACCGACACAACATTTCATCAACCCTTGGCAAAGTAGACAATACTCACAAAACACACAACGAGACACTACCAACACAACATTTCATCAACGCCTGGCAAAGTAGACTACACTCACATATAGCACAGTGAGACACTACCAAAACAACATTTCACCAACCCTTGGCAAAGTAGACAATACTCACATAACACACAATGAGACACTACCAACACAGCATTTCATCAACCCCTGGTAAAGTAGACTACACTCACATAACACACAGCGAGACACTACCAACACAACATTTCATCAACCCCTTGTAAAGTAGACAATACTCACATAACACACAACGAGACACTACCGACACAACATTTCACCAACCCCTGGTAAAGTAGACAATGCTCACATAACACACAACGAGACACTACCGACACAACATTTCACCAACCCCTGGTAAAGTAGACAATACTCACATAACACACAGCGAGACACTACCAACACAACATTTCATCAACCCCTGGCAAAGTAGACAATACTCACATAACACACAGTGAGACACTACCGACACAACATTTCATCAACCCCAGGCAAAATAGACAATACTCACATAAAACATAGCGAGACACTACCGACACAACATTTCACCAACCCCTGGCAAAGTAGACTACACTCACATAACACACAGAAAGACACTACCAACACAACATTTCATCAACCCCTGGCAAAGTAGACTACACTCACATAGCACACTACGAGACACTACCGACACAACATTTCATCAACTCTTGGCAAAGTAGACAATACTCACATAACACACAACGAGACACTACCAATACAACATTTCATCAACGCCTGGCAAAGTAGACTACACTCACATATAACACAGTGAGACACTACCAACACAACATTTCACCAACCCTTGGCAACGTAGACAATACTCACATAACACACAGCGAGACACTACCAACACAACATTTCACCAACCCCTGACAAAGTAGACTATACTCACAAAACACACAACGAGACACTACCAACACAACATTTCACCAACTCCTGACAAAGTAGACTATACTCACATAACACACAACGAGACACTACCAACACAACATTTCACCAACCCCTGACAAAGTAGACATATACTCACATAACACACAACGAGACACTACCAACACAACATTTCACCAACCCCTGGCACAGTAAACTACACGCGCAATAGCTGCCGTTTATGCTTTACGTCACGAATCTTGTTTCGAAGTAACAATAAACTGCAGTTGATTTTACTTAAAACTGTGTAAATCTTGATACGCTCTAGATTTCATAACAAATTATGTAAAAAAATTGCCTAAGCCTTAGAACAGTCGGTAACGCTCCCGCTTATTGGTTTATGGGTCCTGGGATCGTCTCCAACTGTTACACTTTGTCGCAATCCAAGCATCGCGGGTCGAGTAAACATGAACTAGCGTGTGCAGGCCTGATTAGGTATGTTCTTATTTGGCCTGCTCTTGTAGTTGAGCATATCTGAGTGTATATGTATCTAATCTCGGCTGTAGACAAATTGATATTAAGTAAAGTGCTATCAATGTATAAGAGTCAAATAGTCAACGCTATTATTTATACTTTTTAGTGAGGACTACTCCATATAGATATCATATTCTTTAAATTTAAAATTGACACTTGGATACGGGAATCAAACCCGGGACCTTTGGCTTAGTACGCTACTGCTTTAACCACTGAGCTATCCAGGAATCGTCCCGTGCCTGGGATCATTCTTCACTCATTTTTTGAGGCAGAGTCTATGATGGACGTGCTAAAATCGGTGGCTACAAATGTGTGATTTTATTAATAATTGTACAAGTGGCAGCATTAAGTCAACTACCGAGTCGAAGGTGGTTGCGTTATCCGATAGCACGTGATTTTAATAAGATCACACATTTGTAGCCGACGATTTCCGAACGTCCATCACAGATTCTGCCTTAAAATATGAGTGAAGAATGACCCTGGGCACGGGACAATTCCTGGATATCTCAGTAGTTAGAGCATTGGCGGACTAAGCCAAAGGTCCCGAGTTCGAATCCCGTGTACAGGTGTCATTTTTCAATTTTCAGAATATAATATCAATGTAGCTTCCTCTGTTTTCAAAAAGCCCCCAGACGTGTTTGGTGCCATGGGAAACTCGTCGCATGCTCAGTTTGTTGGTGTGTGTTTGAATAGCTCCACGGATCCTTGCTGATGACCCAGGACTCTCTGGACCAAGTTGAGACGAGGAGGGGTAAGCCGTGCTGGTACCTCACCCCACAGACCACGCCCCTGGTGGCAATTAACGACGCCAACTTGCTGGTCACGGCCATCTACCAGCTGCTAAAGACGCACTTCAAGAATCAACCTTATTACGTGGACGTTACAGAACTCTTTCAAGATGTCAGTACCTTTGCTTGTTTAGCTAGGTGGTTTTATTTTCAATCCTAGGGCATTTCCAATACTTGTTTACATCACTAGTTTACTCTATAACCGAACTTTGAACCAATGGAAGGTGAAAAACAACCCCCAATTGATTGATTATGATATAAATTATCACCCGTCCCTTTTTACACAATACCGTATTTGTATGCATTGCCGCTGTTTATTTTCGACAATGATTGTGGTCCATACAATAAATACCGGGAGGAATAGGAGAAAGAGAAAATAAAAGAAAAAGAACACTTTACTGCACTTTCAATATCGTCCCCTCTTAGAAGCTACCCGTACTAAAAGATTGACTCCTAACTTTTTCATTTAAATTTAATCTCTATTGTTAATGCGTTTAAAAAACATATGAATGGTTTGTGTTTTCACCTCATTAAATTATTGTGCGGCTTCTAGCCGATGAATCTAGCTTGTTTATAGAACAAATACACCAAACAAATAACTCACTACAAACTGAAAGGGCATGACATTAATTTCACGGTGATATATTTTCATTGCTCACCGGGAATTGAAACTGTAGCCCTTAGAATAGTAGGCAGACAGTCTAAAGACTAAGCAACGTTGTAAAGTGTATAAATGAGCAAATCTGTTTTGTTTCAGGTTTGCCACAAAGCAACGATGGGTCAAGTGATTGACATAGAGACTCGCGCTGACAAAACCCTGAAACAGTTCACAATGGAGCGATACAAGGCCATAACTAAATATAAGACAGTCTACCACACCTTCCAGATGCCGGTATCTCTCGCTTTATACATGGTAATATATGGAGCATTAAAAGGGCATTTATAGATGCAGGACTCTTTCCATTTGCTCAGCTCACAATTAACTCTAAGGATGCCTACCACTCCTTACATCATCATCATCATCATCATCATCAATTGTTTCCAGTATGTGCCCGGGTCAGTTTAGTAAAATGCCTCCATCTTCCTCTAAACTTCCACCAATCTTCCTCCTTTAACTTCTTCCATTCTGCTCCTCTCACCTGAACACTTTATGTTATCTGCTCCTCCCATCTCTTTCTTGGCATCCCTTGCAGCCTTTTTCTTACATATTTCATCTTCATCATTTTCTTTGACATCCTCTCCTTCTCCGTCCTCATTACATGCCTTACAGATGTATGTATCTACCAATTTTGTCTGTGTTATATATACGAGTATGAAGATATATGAGTCCATGGACGCCAATAGGAATAAGAGTTCCTGTTTTTTCATAAGAGGCAACTAAAAGGTAGGTAGCGAATAAAGACGTGGTTTCTCTTTAGGCTTTTCGTTCCAATATCAAACGTATAATAACATTTAAACCAAGGTAGCTCAAGACCCAGGTACAGTACATACGTTTCTATGAGATTCATGGCAGAAAGTTAGAATCTCGCATACTTGAGTCTTTGGGTAGTTGGTCAAGTATGGACTAACAATAGGGCATTTTTATGTGTTTTTTGTCCTCAAGCCTTCTTTTAGGTAAAACCAAGTTCTGACACAAATTATATTTAGCCAGTTCAAAAGTAGCGTAAAAGATGGGAGTTTTCGAAAACCAGATGGCTTTAAGTCTGCTAGCCAAGTTGACCACACCATAAGAACGATTCGCAGCGTGTGTCAAGTGTAACCCAAGGTGCTAATAACTAATACATACTACGTGTTAGGAACAAAAAAAAAGAAATAATTCTGTTTTTCAAGTGTCAACATAGACTTTTTTTTTACAGGACTAGATGTTCAAGGTCACCGATAAGATAACGTTTGCCTCCATTTATTAGAGCAGTGTTACACTGTCCTATTCATGTTATAGCATATATGATAAAATGTGTGTACCTATGATACATAGCTCTCATTTTTTCAAATCTCTCATAATATGTGTGATCAAAAAAATTGACGCAAAACATATAAAAAAATAATTACGAGTAGACTGTTTTACTTTACTTTACATCCATTACTGTTTCTAGCCTGTGGCCTGAGTCAGTTTTTATTCAAGCCATATATTATGATTGTGAAAGGATAAACCCACATTTCACCAATAATACACTTTTCAGCTGTGCCGGGAACCGAACCCGGGACCCTAAGCTTAGTAGACAGACACGCTACCGACTGACCTAAGGTCTCAGATAGCGAGTAAACTGTTGAACTTTAAAAAAAGTTGTCAACGAAGTTGCTTTGTTTATTAAAGGAATAACACACTATTGCAAAAATCTTCATAGTGTGTAGTTTGTGTTAAATTGGATAATATTCTGTCCATGGAGTAGGGGCCTACAATTAAATTTTAAATATATTTGCATATCAAGTTTAGTCTTTAAGATCTTGTATTTATCTTTGATAATGCCTTTTCGCAGTATTTATAGTGTTAATGTTTTATAGAATACTTTAAAATTTGCGTTTTAGAAATGATTATTGCTGGATTGTCAAAGCTACTTCATACCTCTATTATCAAATAAATTTTATTAACATAATTATTATACAGTAGTGTGATATCGTCCTTACCCACAATGACCATTTTCAATAAATGATCATGACAGTAACTTGTATTAATTATATTGTCTAGTTAAGGTTAACAATATTTTTTATAAATATTTAACATGCACTTTCTAAACCAGCACATTGCCTACAAACTAGCACATATCTATACACCCCACACAGCACCGAGTCCCCAGGACATCAATTGATCACTGTGAAAAAGGAAATTATAATTTAATTAGTAATAAATATTTAGAACATGCTAAAAATTGATCCTGAGACCCTTCAGCTCAGAAAACAGCCATGCTGCCAACTTTATTGGGGTGTCGCATAAAGTTAGTTAAAGTTTAATAGTGAATGGTGTGTGTGCTAAAGCATCACTTAACCTAAAGTCATTGCCCATTTTGTGTGTATACAATATACAGTAATTCAGGAAGTTAGGGAGCATGGAAAATAGAGGAGCCCCCNCCCCCATTATTACTACTATTATTACTATTATTATTATTATTATTATTATTATTTGTAGCGTTCACTAGATTTGTCAACAATCCAAATAACGGATTGCTTTTGGTATATCCAAATGAGATCACAGAAGAAAATACGTTTCTTAGAATGAAATGAATTAGTGGGTCTGAGAAAAGGAGTCAATTAGTGTTGTTATTAACTATAAGATTTTTCTTAAGAAAAATAACACACACAATCCACCCTTTCTCCAATCCTCCTCATATATTGTATTGTTATTGACATATTAAGTCAAATTTCTAGTGAGCCTACTCTAGAAAGATGAGCTTTCTTCGTTCTTGCTAAGAAGATATTAAAAACAACGTATTTGTCTAGATTGATATCTTATTTTTGGCTTCAAGCTTTAAGGTTAATACTGGCCATTATAAACCTATGCTTTATAAATAATAAACAGGATAAGTAGAGTGAATTTTAAGAAAATAGCCATAATTTGCCTATATAGTTTCAAAACAACCGAAAAACAAATTTACCCTCATGGCTACATGTGTGGAAGTAAAATATGATTAGGGTTAAAAATATACCTTTTTTTATTAAACTTTTTCTTTAGCCTTAAAAACACATGATGCTGACACCTTAGTCCACATGCCCATCGATTCGGATTCTGTGTTTTAATCATATTTTTTTGATAAAAATCCGTTGTATACACTGTCCCAGAAGATGGGTGGTAAGGAACGATTGTTCAAACACAACTGGCTGTCGGACGTTCAGTCTTATGGTGCTAGGGTCAGGTGTTTTGAGTTTTCAGACAAGAGCTTAGCTCAGTAATAAAAAGTCTCCCTATTGATTCAAGGATATCATATTCGAACATTCTCCAGAATATAAAATGAGTAAATATAGGATTTATTTGCTCCCTTTCATTAAATGGTAGAATAATGGCAATGAATATTGCTGTTGTATTTGTGCTAACATCGAATATTGATACGCCCTAAACCAACATGAGTTGTAAAAACTCTCGAGCTTTCTTATTATTTGCACCACAGTGTTAGGCCTAATATTACAAACGCTGGGTGTTATGCAGGCGTTACAATATCATACTTCCAGTGTCGGATGTTATCCACCCCTGGCAAGCAGGCAAACACACTCGCAAACTCTACATGGGCGTTGAATAATATACAAGTTTCTTCAAGGACAAGCACTTGCTAAGATTAGCTCCACGCTTGGAATGTTATTAGCTCCGTTGTAAAGTTGTTTCCATGTATGCTCTAGGCTGGAATACGATATAAATACACCTTGCGATCAAATATATTTATAGAGCATTTTATGAGATTCTTCTCCTGTATGTCCATAGGCTGGAATACGATATAAATACACCTTGCGATCAAATATATTTATAGAGAATTTTATGAGATTCTTCTCCTGTATGTCCTAGGCTGGAATACGATATAAATACACCTTGTGATCAAATATATTTATAGAGAATTTTATAAGATTCTTCTCCTGTATGTCCTAGGCTGGAATACGAAATATATACACCGGAAAGCTAAGAACATTCCAGAATAGTTTGTGAAATTGTTTCCTTGTATGTTCTAGGCTGGAATACAAGATATTGAGATACACCGACAAGCTAAGACTATTTTGATGGAGATGGGACAGTTTTATCAAGTAATGGTAGGTATAAAATAAAACAATTTTGTTTTACTTATAGGTGTTTTTGTATGAAATTATTATTGTTTAACAAAGTTTTATTTGGCAGTATCTATTGGATTCCCTGGCGATGTATTTACTGGCTATCTAAGACTACATTATCTAAGAAAGCCGGTAAAATAGGGTCATTTTAAACAATTGTTCGAGTATTCTTCTGTAAATCGGACAAAGAACCTAATCATAGTGGTGGCACAAAAAAATGCTTCCAGTGCAGTTTGTCGATATTTTTCCTACGTTCCTTGCGTGCTATCCACATAACTACAATAATGCATTAGCGGTAAGAAAGGTAAAACTTGGAGAAATGTACTTCAATTTGTGAGAGAGGTAGTGTTAAATAATTTGGAAAAAAGAGCACCCTCAACACTCTTAACCAAGAACTAAGCCCCAACCGTCCTGTCCCCAGAAAACCAAACAAAATGAGACTGACTTTTTTTTTCTGCTTATCCATCACTGTGGGTCACGTTATTGTTGATATAACCTCGGCTTTAAGTTAGAACCAGTGGACACGAGGACCAAGATGACAGGCTCATCTAGTGTGTGACGGGGGAATCGGGATTCAAGTCGCCCCGACGTTGCTTACTTGGATATTTTGAAGCTACTTTGTGAAGCGGGTTGCATCTTAAATGGACGCATCTGTAAGCAGTTTAAGAACTATCGCATTTAGACACCAACGTTTGAAATAAAAAGAGACAGAAGAAAATTATTTCACCCTGCGAGGCCTCTTGTTTATCTACTGTTAACACTTCCCCTCTTCCTCTGACGAGTTAACACAGTCACTATACTATTTACTCCATGAAAACATTGACTAGATTTTTTGAAAATTACAGTTTCCTTGCTTCCTATTCTAGACAGACATTTGTTACCACTAACTTTCTTAGTCTACATCCTGGCAATGAGACTCCTACAGACCATTTTCATGACTGTGCCAAATAGCCCCAGTTGTAGAGGATTTATAGGAAGTGTACGTTTACATAAAAACTAATTCAAGACAAAAATAGTAGATTGGTGACATTTTAGGAGTGTTTTAGAATTATTTAAGAATGTATGGTTTCTATTTCCATTTTATATCTTTTAAACTCGACGAATAAAACATAAATTCACTAACACGGTAAATCCTGTCATTACCTGCCGTGACGTCACAGATAGGCAACGTACTCAACTAACGAAACATTTTTAATTATTGGCACTTTAACGTGGTAGTAAGGAGTTTAGTTCTCGACTAGATGCACTGGAGCAGTTTTTACACTCTGTTGTTATCCATCCTCTCCAGACGGATGCAAGCTCACTTCCTTATAAATACCCTACTCATTTATACCTACATAGATTAAATCGTTAATAGCATTTATTTTAGTGTTCAAGGTACGATTTTAAAAATACATTCATCAAAACACCTTAGTATGATTATGGAATTCTTAGAAAATACAAACATATTTTTTTCGTCAACATTAATAACTAACATTTTACATTATATATATATTGTTTATATTTGTACTGTACAACTTTCATAGGAAGGGCCTTTAAGTAAATAACTTTTTTTTTGTCTTAATTGATATAATTGTACTCTTTCATTAGTGTTATTTTATAAATATTGATAATATCTATCAAAAGTGACAGAAACAAAGCGTTTGACTAATTTATGTATTTACTATACATCCAGTTCGGTTTCCAGCCTGTGGCCTGGGTCAGTATCTTATTCAAGCCATATATTTACAACTACCGGATTGCTAGTTCTGTCGTAGCTTCATATACCTTATAATCTAACTTAAGACTAGGACAGGCACAACATCCAGTCCCCAGCTGATAATTTATCAATGTGAAAGGGTAAACCCACATTTCACCAATGATACATGTTTTGACCATTCCGGGAATCGGACCCCTGGACTCTTGGCTCAGCAGGCAGACATGCTACCGACTGAGCTAAGGTGTCGGTTTAGATTCCACGTATAAATATATGAAAATTGTTTTAGTAATATATATGACCATCCTAAAATTCCTTCTTAACCGTAATACATTGTTAAGGTGGGGGTGTAGAGAACGAGAAATAGCCAGTGTTTTTGCAGTTTTTATAGAAAAAACTTTTTTTTTGTCAAAATGAATGAAATATTACTACAGTACAAACATAGAGTTAAATTTTCTTCCCATGGTGATACAAACAGTTGTTGAATATCCATCACGAGCATAGCAGCATTAAATTACACACTTTTTAAATGAAGGAGAAAAAGTTGTCACTAAATTTCAGGACATCTTTGACAGATATTCAAGAACTGTTGAGGTCATATTATTATTATTATTATTATTATTGTCATTATTATTATTAGTATTACTATCACCGCATCTTACTACCCGTTCGGGTTATACGCAATTACGCTAATGTGTAATGGTAGGGTGATTGTAAGATGAAATGGAGGACCTACAGTTTAACGTGGAATCCGAACCATGGCGAGGCCTGGCATTCCACACATTCACAAGCTGTGATTTATACACGTCTTGTCAGAGGTGAAGGAAGGGTTTGGTAATCAGATAAATCTGTGCCGGGACCGAGGATTGAGCCCCGGACCTCCAGAACAGAAGTCCGACACCTTACCCCTAGACCACCAGGTCACCTAGCTGAACTTATATCACTCCCACCTTGAGGAACCCAAGTACGGTTGCGAATACAATTCTGTCGGACTACAGTAATAGTGTCAACTTGTATTTCGATTCGTTAGCTATAAATTTAAATCCAAGAGAATGGTAGGTAGACAGTTTGTAGACCGTATCCGAGTGCGTACGAAAACCAACCTTGAAATTTAAACGTAAAGAAAAACACAAAAAACTATGTTTAGTGTATTGTAAAGTAAAACGGGGAAAACAAATATTTAAAAGTTTGTGACAATAACGTGCATGACATCTTTAGAATGGTTTTTCATTGTACTTTTTCCATGGTTTAGTAAACTCTTGCTTAGCAAAATTCAAAATAAAACAAAAATTCTGATTATTTTTTTCTCTTTTCTATTTGAAACATTACCTGCTTCAGTGGTCGCATAGTCTAAGGCGTCACTTTTGTAATAACCTAGACTGCCGATGATAGGGAGATCGGGTTTCGAATCCCAGTCGGGTGTGTTGAGGGTAGTTTTCCACATTTTTTCCTCCACGCTAATGCTAGTGCACCGCCTTTAAATTCAACCTTCTTCAACGCTAACTCATTAGCATAGTTGATACATATGTGTTTAGGCTTAAAAGTTAGTAGTAAGACACGGTTTTAAAAACAACTAATATTTTAAACATTAGCTAAGCAAGATTTGGTTAAACAATGATGTGGTGGGGTGGATGGAGGTGGACACGTATTGGTGGGCACGCGGCCAAAGGCGTCAGTCTTATTTGTCTGGTTTGTCGGCGTGTTGGTCTAAAAGCAAACACGCAGGTTATTATAACAGGCCACCGAACGTTTTGATGTCATGGCTGGAAGATTTACCATCGTAATTAATATCGGTACTTGTCCTCTCACAGTGATGAATAGACAACTGGATAAGATAAGTTTGTTTGTAGTTCTTGTGCTGATTTAATCTGTCGGTTCGTAAAGCGCACGTTGGATAACAAGTCATACTGCTGGTCACGGGGCTTAGGACAACAGGTTCACAATAAAGTGAATTGCTTGTGACAGAGAGCTCGGGGTTCAAACCTCAACTAGATAGTCGGAATGATTTTTCATATGTGATTTATCAGTAAAATTTCTCCACGCCATCTCCATAATAATGTGGGTGCAATTACTTTAAAATATTCTCCCTGTCACCCACCTCCCTGGCGTATTTAGCTAACGCGCTAGTTTCGTGTTGAGCTAAACTGACAAGGATGGGGTCGAGTTTAGAATCTCGGTCGGGTAAACTGGGGGCGGTTTTTCCTAAATGGTTTTCCACTCTCCCTCCACGTGAATGCGGGTTCACTTGGGTAATAAGATGTGGTGCTAAATAAAAAATATATATATATTTATTTACTTATAAGGAGTATATATATATATAAACACCTTGTATCTACCACTTAGATTATACGACTAATAGCTTTGGTTTCCAACGTACTAGTAGTAAAAAATAAAGTTGGTTTTAACTTGCATCTTTTAAATATACTGATTATATCAGCACATTACTTGAAACAAACTTATTCTAGAATAACAACACCCACTACCCCGGCCATTAATTCATCATTGTGAAAGGGGAACCATGATTTCGCCAATAATATATTTTTAGGGCACTTTGACATTGAATGTTGACTAGTAGTTGCGATACGTGGGATTCTTTGAGTAATTATGAGCAGATCTGTACGTTGCGAGAAGTCTGATTCTTTAAGTAATTATGAGCATATCTGTACGTTGCGAGGAGTAGATTTTTGCGTGTCAACCAGCTCCTTTTGACCTATGGGAATGTGAAGGTCATCCAGGGGAGAGGCAATGTAAACACAATTTTGAAATAAAGGTTAAAGTTTGTATTGTTGTGTTCAAAGCCGTAGCAAGGGGGGATTTTGGGGGCTCAAACCACCCACGAAATTTTATGAACAAAATATATATGGCTTTATTTATGGTTCAAACAATATCAAAATTAAGATACAAATACAAATTAGGGGTCTGTGTTACCACAAAAAGCACGTCAGAGAACTTCTAGAGGTGTTAAATATTTAGAAATTTTCCTAACCCTTGGCATTTTGGGGGTTATTTTACCTTAAAAAACACTTCACAGAGCTTCAAAAAGTGTTTAATATTTAGGAATTTTCCAAGCCTTCGGTAACTTGGGGGTTATTTTATCATGAATAAAAAAACACTTGAGAGAGCTTCTAGAACTGTTTATCATTTAGAATTTTTTCTAGCTTCTGGAAATTGGAGGCTGTGCACCCCCACCCCCCACCCCCCTGATATTATTGGCTGACTACGGCCTTGGTTGTGTTTGATGTGCAATTTTCTTTCACTTACTATATTAGCAACTCTAACCCATTGATGATTATCCATGGTGTTTTTTTGGAATATAAACATTCTAATGTATCTCAAAAGTGTTGTTTATTACAACAATCATACAAAGATGAAAGAAAACCAAATCTAGACCGAAGACATTCTTCTCAACAAAATAAAACTCACGCGACTGTCCTCTGTGAGTAATATATCAAATAGGATATATTTTATGTTATAAAGTGCGTAAATTTTCAAGACAAAAACAAGAACTTCAATAGTGTTAAGCGTAACGTCCGATCATAAAATTGATTTGTAGTACAGTTTTTTGCGTTGTTGTTATGTCAACGATGAAAGAGAGATCAATGAAATATGTTATATTATTTTCAAATAATTATTTTTAATTGTATTTTTTAAATGTATTAACATTTTTTCATTGTTCTCAATTATATTGGTATTGAATGAAGGCTTTAAAAAATCATATTGCAATGCGATGCTTGGTTTAGGCTTAAATATCTACTTAATGTGGGATGGAAGGGGATGCGAGAAAAAGTCGGTATTTTTGCAGTTTTTTTTTTATGGCAAAACACTTTTTTTTTGCAAAAATAAATAAAATATTCCTCCAGTACAAACATATAATTTAATTTTCTTCTCAAGGTGACTCTAACAGTTTTTGAATATCCGTCAAGGGTGTCCTGGAATGTAATGACAACTTTTTCTCTTCATTTAAAAAGTTACTCAACTAATGCCGCTATGCTCATGACGGATATTCAACAACTGTTGATATCAACATGGGAATAAAATTAAACTCTATGTTTCTACTGGGACAATATTTTATATATATAAAAAAAGGTTTTACCATAAAAACGGTCAAAACACTGACCTTTTCTCGCGTCCCCTTCATTCCCATCTTAAACTAGGTTTTATCCGTGGGATGAGACGAGCTCTTAAGGGAACGTCACAACACAAATTCTATTTTAATTTGTGTTTTCCTCCTACCTTGTTTTGTCTCCTTCATCCGGACAGATACTCCATCCAGTAACGTACAGTATCTATTTGTTTATGAATTTATGTTTCATTCAAAATATTAGATTAACGCCGTAATGGCTGTCTTTGCATGGTGCTCTAAGTTAAATGCTTATTTATCAGGCTAGCCAACACTCCCCAGACCAAATGTTTGTGAATATTTCAGGCCGATTACATGAACTGCTATATGGAGGGAGATGAGGGGTTCGGAGCCCGTTCTGGCTCCGACATTGAGGACGGGAAATGTACATGGTTAGCAGTGGTAGCCCTGCAGAGAGCTTCCAACCAACAGAAGATTCACTTACAGGTAAGAAAGATAGTCTACTTTGAAAGGAGTTGATAATTTGTATCAATTTTTACTCAGTATTTTATTAGGAGCTTTAGAACACTGACTTACGTATTAACTTACCTCTTTAACAGACATAAGTACACAATCTCCCCCCCCCCCGCCCCCCTCGGCCATCAAGTCATCACTTTGAAAGGCCCGATTCAATAAATGATTAATTTTTTTGGCCAATGGAAATCGAATTGAACATGAAATCCATAGCTCATAGGAACACTCGCTATTGAGTGAACTATATTGGCGGATGGTTGACAGTAACATGTTCGTATGTTTAAGATGTCTTTTAGGATTGAACATGTATTCACTAAATATCTCTCTTCTTAAATCAACAACCAAAAGGTAATTTTGCTGTGATTTCTATCCATCCAGAGGTGGGCATGCACTCAGCCCATCAGCTGCTTGCACAATCTGGTAGAAATCCCATGTGCTATATATAGGTTAGTTCAAGAAGTATGGTGGTTCCCCATTGCCTTCCACACAAAATTTCTCTGAATGAGCCTGAAAAGGGCTTACCAATTTTTTCCTGAAAGGTATTTTACATACCTTCCAGGGTTATTTTACACGCCACAATCAACATAGGACCGACGGCTTTACTTCTTTCCAAAGAAAGTTGTGCCACGGATCTTTATCTCTCGAGAAAAAATCCATCGACCTTGGTTGGGTTTGAACCCACGAACATCGAGTTTTAAGGTGAATACTTTACCCAAAGATCACCGAGGCCGTCTCAATAAATATATACAATCATCAATTTCGGTAGCAATGTCCCCTCCTGTTTAAAATGGTGAAATTATAAAGATAAGAACATAAACACATCGAGCTTTAATTAAATGTAAAGACAATGTACACTGTTTATAAACCAAGTATATTGTTATATTACAATAATATTCGTTATCTTAAACACTTAGAGCCAAAGCCGTAGTCAAGGTTTTTTTGGGGGTTTCAACCCCCCTGAAATTTTATGAACAAAATAATTTGTCTTTATTTATGGTTCAAAAAATATACAAATTAAGGTACAATCACAAAATAGGGGGCTGTGTTACTATAAGAAACCCTTTAGATAGCTTCTAGAACTGTTTATCATTTAGATTTTTTTTTTCTAGTCTTCGGCAATTGGGGTATGTGCCCCCCAAGCCCCCCCTGAAAATGTTGGCTGGCTACAGCCTTGCTTAGCGCGTTGTAACTGATGTGTCTGACAACGTGTGACAAATTAATATTGATTGTTAATTTCGTTAAATCTCTGTGTATTTGTAAGGAAATTAGATATCGTTGAATAAAAATGGGGGTCAAGGTTTCTAAATAACTGGTATAACACACGGCTACAACCACGATGTATTGTGAACAGCAGGCACGTAGCTACCGGTAGGGGTATGTGAAGAGCACATGCCCCCCTTTGATTTATTGTGGTTTATGTCCCCATCTAACTCACCCCCCTAATTTGGCAGACAATTAAAAAAAATATTGGCTTATCATGTTTTTACTATCGTTTGGGCTATTCGCATATTGCTTGGAGCGAAAGTGGGAATCTATAAATAAGGAAACTCCTTCAGTACACCCGACCTGGGTTCAAATCCCGACCTACCATCATCGGCAGTCTAGTCTCTTGTGGTAGTGATGCCTTGACCCCAGTCGACCACCGATTCGAGTAGGCAAGCCTATTCGGAACATAAAATTGCCCCTACAAGATAACATATTTATTGCAGACGAAAATTTGCAGAACAAACGCTAGATTTTAGAAAAAAAATAAACTTAATCCTCCGATAATATTCTCAACAATAATTAAAAAAAATATATTGATGGCTAATTGAGTGTAATAAAGTAATAATAATAATGATAATAATATTTAGCACCGCGTCTTACTACCCGTTCGGGTTATACGCTTTAAGTACTAATTACTCTAAATGGATTAGGAATTCGGAAGGTTTAATCAGAGGAGGTGAACCCGCATTTGCGTGGAGGGAGAGTGGAAAACCATTTAGGAAAAAAATTCAGTTCACCCGACCGAGATTCGAACCTCGATCTCCCCGTGCTCAACAGTCGAGCTCAACACAAGCGCGTTAGCCAACTACGCCACCGAGGTGGGTTGTAATAAAGTAAATCTTCATCCCATTCATCACAATGTATCAGTACTAAAACTAACCAGCCCCGTGGTGTGGTGGTCAGTGCACCTGTCTCTGAGTCTAGATGCCCCGTGGTGTAGTGCACCTGTTTATGAGTCTAGGGGCCCCGTGGTGTAGGGGTCAGTGCACCTGGCTTGCAAGTCTAGAGGCCCCGCAGTGTAGTGGTCAGTGCACCTGTCTATGAGTCTAAAGGCCCCGCGGTGTAGTGGTCAGTGCACCTGTCTATTAAACTAGAGGCCCCGTGGTGTAGTGGTCAGTGCACCTGTCTCTGAGTCTAGAGGCCCCGTGGCGTAGTGCACCTGTTTATGAGTCTAGGGGCCCCGTGGTGTAGTGGTCAGTGCACCTGTCTATTAGTCTAGAGGCCCCGTGGTGTAGTGGTCAGTGCACCTGTTTATTAGTCTAAAGGCCCCGTGGTGTAGTGGTCAGTGCACCTGTCTCTGAGTCTAGAGGCCCCGTGGTGTAGTGGTCAGTGCACCTGACTAAGAGTTTAGAGGTCCCGTGGTGTAGTGGTCAGTGCACCCGTCTCTGAGTCTAGAGGCCCCGTGGTGTAGTGGTCAGTGCACCTGGCTATGAGTCTAAGGGTCCTGGGTTTGATTCTCAGCTGGTACTGGGAGATTATCCTCAAAAGGGGACTAATTTAGATGTTCACCAGGGTTTGGTTAATTAGGCTCAAGTTACCGTATGTTAAGATCTTCATTGGCTCCACACCCTACTACTCCATACCATCATCCCCTCATATCATCGGGACATGGAAAGAGCCTCTACAGAAGAGATGTACGATTAGTATATTCGGGCTTCCCCTGGACAACGGTTTATTAGTAATGGCTAAGCTTTCCACTACTGGGTTACAAGTGATGTAACCCAGACGTGCAATATTATTATTATTATACTACAACAACTGAAGCTTGGGCACTCATTAACACAAACAGAGCACAGTGATTGGTTGTGTTGACTCAAACTCGTTTTGAACAACGGGGAAGACCAACTTAATGTAGACAAAACATTCAGATTCACGCATTTCATCTTTAGAGCATGATTCCTTAAAAAAGAAATGAAAAACAGCAAACATCGTTTATGCTTAGTTTTGTGAAATAGGGGTAAGGATGCACACTATTTCTTCCTGTTACTTATTGGGATTTGCGTCCACCATACTCAAATTTGTAAAACTAAGCACGTTTCAATACGGATTATATTTTGGAACGTTATATTGATCTGAGACCTGAAATTGTATCTCATCCCTGCACTAACTTTCGAAATTCCTCAGTTTGATGCTTTAATTCCCCCTAACCTAACCTAACCCAACCTAACCTAACCCAACCTAACTAAACTAGCATAAACTAACCAACCTAGGCTAAACTATAAAATTTGACATTATAATAGTTTATGGCGGAAATCCCAAGAGCTTGACCTCATGCGGGAGTACAAGGAAGACAAGGGCATTCAGCTAATATGCAACATGTGTGTTGCCTTGTTCCTGCTCCCACCCGAGTATGTTGAGGGTGGGTGACTTACCATTATGGTGAATGCTCCATCCTACAAAAAAAACTTGCCACGGCCGCAAATCCCAATGTAGTATTACGGCTGAATGCAAATCCCACAGGGAAAATACCCCTGACCGCAAGTCCCACAGATGTATGCCTTACGCTACCTTTCCTCCAGGTGAGGCAATGAAAGACACAGCAAACACAGTTAAAATATTATCTCTTTACAACTGAATGCCGGCCATGCTTATAATAGACCAAGAGGTTCAAAAAGGTCACAGTACATTCATTTTCATGATGAAAACGCCGTGACTAACCAACAAAGAAAAAGTATAATTTTCAATGGAAAACCGTTATTCGAAAACTGGAATCTATAATGGCGTGAATAAAAAAAGACAATTGTGTTTACTCTCAGTTCGTTTAGTTAGTAATGTAAAGAGAAACTATACATTCATCCATAAGAAATTATTATTGGAAGCATTAGATATAATTTTGGAAGCTTTTAATGAATATTTAAATTAAATAAAATATATTTTTAGATTGTAAAATTTTGGTAGCTTTCAATCAATGTTGGTGGTCGAAAATGGGCTTCCTATCAAAATCAGGGTTTATCTCACAAACTGAGCATCGGCCGATTGTTTCGGCTTGGTTTTTTTTAAATAAAAGGAATTGAGGAGGAATTGCGCTAATTTGTATTCACCTTGTATAGTTTGTACTCGCCTTGCTCGTTGTGGGCTCCACCCCCAAACCCCCCAGTGAGTGTAAACTAATGTAATTCCAGCGTTGTTTTGAACGTTTATTTAGTTTTACAGTTTTATGATTTTAGCTGTCTCTTAAGTGTGTAGGAAAATTAAAAAATGTGTGGAAAATGTGCAAAATTTACCTAAATTCAAAAAATCTAGCTCTGCTGGAATCCGTTTTTTGATAGGTCTTACCGTTTAGCCACAAGATACCTCCAAAGAAAGGTTCGCACCGACTTTAAAATTGCTCCACCATTTTGCATTTTTTCAGGGGTTTAAAATTAAATGTTTTAAAAATCTGGAATTTTCCCGTCAGTTACAGGCTATACCCTGAAAGGCAGCAGAGCTACTCCATATATCGGCGAGCATGTGGACTAAATGTGAGGCTCATCTGGTCAGGTTTGATTTTAACAGGGAGGTCAGGGTTCGAATCCTAGGTGGGTGAAGTGATGGTGGTTTTTCCTAAATGGTTTCCCACTCCTCTTCCTCCACGCAGTATATTTTCTCTTAACTCTGCCTTCCTCGTCCCTCCCTACACTAACTTGTACCGCTCGGACGGCTAGATCACAATTTTCATAAGAAGGTCCCCCTTATCTGACAGCCAAAAAGTTATTAGATCTACTTTCACGTTTTTATACGCCAAGTCATGTGTTTTGCATCAGCTACTTTTGATGGTTATTGACAATATGGTCTAGGGGTAAGGTGTCAGACTTCTGTGCTTGGGGCCCGGGGATCAATCCTCGCTACCGGCACAGATTTACCTGATTTCCAAACCCTTCCTTCACCTCTGACGGGACGTGTACTAATCACAACTTGTGAAAGTGTGGAGTGCCAGGTTTCCACCGTGGTTTGGATCCCATGTTAATCTGTAAGTCCTCCATTTCATCTCACAATCACCCTACCATTACACATTTGCGTGAGTGCGTATAACCCGAACGGGTAGTAAGACGTGGTGCTAATAACAAAATTGTTTATTAAACACTCATTGCCAACATTGAAATGATTTTGATGTAATATTTCATTTTATATATTTGATTGAAACATGAAGAATAAGAAATTAGTTTTAGGAAAAGTTATTAAAAATGGTGAAAAAATAACACAGAAATATAAAAATGTTGAGTTTACTGATGAAGATTCTAGTAGTTATCTTTTTTCTCCATAAGTTGTGGTACTGCATAAGCAGCCACCATTTGATTTGTCTAGTGTTTAATGTGATATTTTTTTAAACTTTAATGTATTTTCAATACACATTGATTTATTCATAAATAACTAATAATTTATTAAAATGTTATCAATGTAGCTCGCAAACAAACATGTATCTGTATGTTCTAAAATAATAATAATAATTATTATTATTATTAGCACCAAGTCTTATTAGCCGTTCGAGTTATACGCTTTAAGTACTAACTACTCTAATGGATTAGGAATTGGGATTGTTAAATTAGAGGTAGTGAACCCGCATTTGCGTGGAGGGAGAGTGGAAAACCATTTAGGGAAACCCCCCACCCCCCAGTTCCCCTGACCAAGATTCGAACCTCGATCTCCCCGTCCTCAGCAGTCGAGCTCNCGAACCTCGATCTCCCCGTCCTCAGCAGTCGAGCTCAACACGACAAGCGCGTTAGCCAACTACGCCACCGAGGCGGGTTATGTTCTAAAAGTTGTTCCAATCGTCACTTGGTAATACAAGCAAGGAATACCATGGTGGGACTAAGATGTAAGGCTGCTTGCTACCATTCAGTACAGCACCGATCACGTGTCTTTACATAGCTAACCAGGATGTTCAGGAAGTAGCCATCAAGGCAAAAAGAGGTTGATGAACCCTCGTCTCGGCGGGAGAGTGGTTGCGCATGTCAAACGATGTCCTCTAATTACTCCACTCCATTAATGGCAGTGTTTCATACAGGAAACAAGAGCTTGCCTCCTGACACTTATATTGCCTTCTCTGACACTGATGACGGGACTGTATTGCAGCTGGTAGACAAGCGATGTGGTCCTAAAAAAAATTAAAGGGGGGGCCACGATGATAAACCTCGTTGACACAACCCAAGTATACTTGTACAAAGCAAACTTAGACGCTGCGCGTGCATCACTTGGACACTACTTGGATCGTGTCAACAAATCAACCCAGCCCACTTGGATGGAGAGGCTATATCCAAGTTGAGGAGGACGGTGGCCAACTTGGATACAAATCGAACTTTGATGGGATTCCAAATGGTTCCGTCTCAAAAAACGGAGAGTGAAACCCGTAAAAGGAATGTTATAAAAATAATAAAATGGACGGATAGGTAAAATGTAAGGTTAATGGAACTGAATGAGGCAAAGGGCCAGTTTCATAGTCAAATTTAGTACGCCTCAAGTGCGGCGTTACATTAAATACAAGACGACACCTACCTAAACTCGAATGGAATGGGCCGTTCTCGCATAGGAAACTGGCCCATTACATTCTGGTTTAGGTAGGTGTAGTCATGAACTTAGTGTAGCGCCGCACTTGAGGCGTACCAAATTTGACTATGAAATTGGCCCAAAGAGAGCGTTATGGATTGTAACGAAGAGCAGATATTGCAGCTCTCGTGTTAGTATCAAGTTTTATTTTTGCACTGTGTCTTAATAACTGTTCAGGTTATACGCCCTCAAGTTCTTGAATTACTGGTTTTATAGATCCTAGCAACTTGCACAGTAGTTAATCGTAGATAAAAGTGTCTTCATCTTCAACCGCTAATTCGCGAAATAAATTTGAGTAAGCTTCAAAAGCTTCAAGCTACCTCTTCCAGGTCTAAACTTTTTTTTATGAACTTTTTTTTGTGGATTTCAACTTCCTGTGTTAGAATATCAGTGACCGCTCCGATACCTTCCTAAACAAAATCCACCATCTTTTTATGTCTACATGACTGTCCAAGTGACTACCGTGGCAACTAACTTGGACCATGCCCGCCCCTCCCGCTAGCCGCTACCTCCACTACCATGTACCAGACAAGAAACAAGAGAAGTTGCGAGAGTACCTATATATATATATATATATATATATATCAGCCTATCACCCTTCCTCATAACTTACCTATAAATTGGATTAGCTCATACATATTATCTGGACCAAGGCCGTAGCCAGCCAATAATTTCGGGAGGGGGAAGGGGGGTTGTAGGCACATCCCCCAAGTACTAGAAGCTAGAAAACATTATAAATGAAAAACAGTTCTAAAAGCTCCTTGAAGTGGTTTTTTTTTCATGGTAAAATAACCCCCTAGGTGCCGAAGGTTTGAAATATTTCTAAATATTAATTTTTTTTTTAAGTTCTGTAGAATTTTTTTTATGGCAACATATCCCCCAACATGCCGAAGGCTAGTAAAATTTATAAATATTAAACACCTCTAGAAGATCTCTGAAGTGTTTTTTTTATGGTAACACAGCCTCCTGATTTGTATCTTAATTTTGATATTGTTTGAACCATAAATAAAGCCCTATATATTATATTTTGTTCATGAGATTTCGCGGGGGGTTTGAGCCCCCTCCCTGGCTACGACCTTGATCTAGACGGAAACAATGTGTTGCAATCGGTAAATCCCTTTCTGGTTGGCGTGGTATAGATACGGGAGTACCGCAGAGGTAAGTTCTAGGACCGCTGTTGTTTTCCATGTTCGATTCCCGTGTACAGGTGAAATTTTTCAGTTTGAAGAATATGTTATCTAGATGCGGCTATAGCCATAATTGACAAACATGATAGCTTTGCTATCCAACCCATTCCGAATTTAAGCTGCTATTTACTAAAAAAAACTGAGACTTATTTTTTTTAGACAAGCAAGAAACTTGACTTTGGCGATTTTTCTCCTGAGTACGACTAGTTTAAATTTCTGCTCTAGCTATAGTTAAATTAAGTAAACAGACAGCTATTTATTGAGTTCAGAATTTTCTAAAAAAATTATTTGTAATAAAAGTTATAAATAATTTACTTTCGATCTTTATATTTTTAAAGGGATCAAATCCTCCCCGCCCCCACCCCCTGCATTTTACTACCCAAGCGAGCTATACTTATACATAGAGGGATAGTGAGGGCTCTTCTAGGAAAAACCACCCTCAGTACACCTTGCCGGGATTCAAACCCCGACCTCCCAACCACCGAGCAACCAGACTAAATGCTGCGCTGTGGGCTCTGGTATAGAGAGTTGTTGACTGTTATGTTTTACTGTGCAGGAATGTTACGGCTCGAAAGACCCAGTGGGCGCTGGTATAGCGAGTTGTTGA
>CABFOV010008350.1:0-23937 GCA_902141375.1 Timema poppense
CATTCCCTACACCAGCGTTATTCAAACTGTGCTCCGCCGTAGTTATCTCTGACCTCATGAGAAAATTTTAGAATATTCTTAATTTATTGATGATACTATAAAATAACATAAGTAATTATTAGAATTGCCCGTTTATAAAAATTTGAATAAAGGATATTTTCCAAAGGCACAAACAGAACATGTAATGTTTTCAGGTTTTTATACTGTCAAACTTGTAAAATTTAACTGTCATTATTGAATGCTCTTAATATTAGCGTAAACATATTATGCTGGCTCCATCACGTACTTTTCTGGTTCAAAGGCTTCTTCGGTTTAAAAAGTTTGTGGGAAACCCTGGTCTACAGATCCACCTTAAACTGATGAGACAAGTGAAACGAGTTTACTACACTTAAACAAATAAAATAAAAATACATTTTTGTTTATTTTAAAAAAGAAAGAAGACGTCAACTGAACCCAAGTTTGCTGTTATCAAGTCAAGAATACCGAAAACCAAGACTGACAGGTACTCAAACCTGGCCCGTTACCAGGGTGGGCCCACCTCTCATTGTACTTACTCGACTGTAGTGGTGCTGGGATATTATTTTATGGTAGGGTGAGGGGGGCTATTAACACAATTTTTTTAAGGGGCTTTGACTTCCAACCCAAAGCGGGACCTGGAGACTCTCTCTCAGCAAATCTTTTAAAATTTATGCGGCTAGACGATACTTTGAATGGTCCCTCAGATTTTTTAAAAACATTAGAATTTCTTTAGAAGCTATTTGAAATGATCTTCACCGGCATATTTTTGAAAACTGGACGCTTCTAGAAGCTATTTGGAGTTTGATACAAGGCCAGTTTTCATCTTTATATTCTAGAATATCAGAGAGGTGTGTGTGTGTGTGTGTGTGTGTGTGTGTGTGTGATAAATATAGAGAGAGCAATTTTATTCCATTTGTGGTAAATGTCCTCTTGTTACACCCCCACCGCTTTATTTGGGTTTATATCTAAACTTTATATTTAAACTTTTTTGTAATTTCTACAAAACAAAAGCAATGTACGCAAATTAATACGTGACTGAACACTGAGATGTTACGCAGGTGATGAAACACTCAAACGTTCAAATTAAGTTTGATTCACTTCCCATCTCTTTTCCCGAAAGACTGGACCCGGGCTTCTGAAAGTCTCAGGTTTATTACCATAGTACCAATAGTCCCCCTCTCCCCCCTTTGTCAGGCCTACTGATAACTACAGTAGCCCCACGGCTTCTTTGGTACTGACTGACAGCTCACAGCTGACTTCTGACAGTCAAAAGTGACAGCTGCTAAACATACGTTTTTGCAGATCATCAGGTTCGCCGTAGGGATGCGTTAGTTTGGTCTGGTAACTTTTTAAACTGTCAGCTGTCAGTCAGCACCAAAGAAGCCATGGAGCTACTGTACACACTTATACGATCCTTGGTTCGAGCGTAATAGTGTACTTACTATCTCAGTTGATTATGTCAACATAGCCTGTCTCACAGGGATATCAGATACAAGCTTACCCTCGAGCCATAAAACGTATCAAAGTGTGGTTTTCTTCATTCTTTACTTGACTACAGTGAAATTAAAATCACGCCAACAGTTTCTTTAGTTTTTAAATAATTGTTTAGATTTGGTTCTACTTTTAAAGTATTGTAAAAGGGTTTGCTTGCTCTTAATTCTACTATAATTTAGAGAAGAATATATAAAATTGTATTACGATGCGTTTTCTGGATCGACTTTTACTACCTACTTTGTAAGTTATATAAGTCTATAATATGTGGGGAGAGACAATATTTATTGTCTGTATTTTTGCTAATTAGTAGTTTTGTTGATCTCACAGTGAAATCGCTTTTTTAAATTCAAATTTAAGTACCAAAATATCTGCATATAAACATTCATCCAATTGCAATTTTTTTTTAAATATATAATGTGAGCTTTCATTTCTTACCCCAAATTCAATATCTGAATGCTATTATAGGCCTATGTATGTAGATATCTCAGAAAGATACTAGATACACCTAAGAAAATAAAAACTTCTGTTGGTTTTAAACGAGATTAGCATTATTTATGTTTGTAGTGTGTGAACGTCACAAACGTAACAAGTACAACGTTCTATTGACGAGCAAACTTGGGCATAAATGTGGTCAAATAACTTTACCGTAAGACTTTTTTTATGGATTAGTATAAACCACGAGGGTAAAATAAAAAAATCATCGGTGGTTTAAGACGTGATAGAAACAGATATTAGTTTTTATTTTAATTTTCGCGCGGTGTCTCACTACTCGTTCTGGTTGTACGAATATGAACTAATTACGATAATGTGCTAGGAATGAGGAAGGTTGAATTTAGAGGAAGTTTACCTGCAGGAAGGAGAAGAGAAAGAAAAACTTAAGTAAAAAACACCCTTAGTACACCCGACTGGAATTCGAATCCTAACCTCCCCATCAGCAACGGTTCAGTATATTTATGCCTTGGACTTAGACCAATTGACCACCAAAGAGTGTTTTTTTAAAACCTGTGTTTATGGGGACGTGGTTTTAATTTAAAATTTATTCTTTAAATTAAAAATGTGGCATACTAAGCCAAAGGCCCCGGATTCTATTCCCTTATTAAGACATATTTTTTTAATTTAAAGGATATTATATTTAGATAGGGCTATAGCCGTAATTAGCAGATATAATATCCTAGCTATTTAATCCATCATTAAAACTTATTTAGTTTGGATTTCCATTGACGGGGGAGGTCAGAGCTCTAATTTCTGCATTGTATACGAGGGTGGTTTTTTTTTCAAATGTTTTTACACTCTTTCTTTATGCAAATGTGTATACATTTCTTTTAAATTCTACCATCAACCCGCTACCACAGAGAATAATTATATGTATGTATAATTATAGTAGTTGAAGCGGCGTGAACAAAATACATGTTCTATTGAATGTCTCCGTAATGGAACAATTCTCTATACCTTTGGCGAGAATTTTTGCAATACAGATTTGTAAACCGGGCGAGATAACACACAAGAGATTTCCCTTGGGTTCCATGAAAACACTTTTTTGTTAAATGAGCTCTTGTACACCGGACCGGACTACCTCCCTTTTTACACCTACAACCCTTTGAGCCTTTCTGGCGTGGGGGTGGGCAAAGGGAACTGAAGAGCGGATGATGTTGCTTATGTTTTTTGGTCACAAGACTATTTATTTAAGACCAAGGGGGTAAGAGATCTACAGTAGTTGACTATAATGTTTTCACATTTAATCCATGTGTACTTACACAATAAAAAAGAAACTTTCTCATATAAAGAAAGTATTTTAATCGTGTACATTATCGGCAACGGGATTATTTATATTATGGGCAAAGGTGTATCCTACAATTTCGTTTATCCCTTCGTCTATCGGTCGGTCCATTTGCGTATCTTTCGCTCTGAATGTACAGACGAAATTCTTTGATTTATTTAATTAAAACTTAATAATAATGTGTTACATGGTCACGTCTTAAAGTGAAATATCTAGCTCTAGATTTAAAATTAATTAAGATATTTTTTTTAACATCTCTAATGATTTGTTAAAAATGTATATTATTAAGAGTGTTTTAAATATTAAATAATAATGTATGTTTTAAAGAAAACATATTAACTCAAGGTTTAATTATTGATATCTGAAAATCTGTTATTTTTGAAGGTGGCTTTATCAATTTTGCTTATAATTTGTATCTGAAGTGTGTTTAATGTAAGTTACGAAATAATAGATTTTTATTTTCTGTGGAAAACCTATTCAAGAGTAAACTATGAGAGCTAATTTTTAATTATTTAAAAAAAATTGTAATACACTCTATGATATATTATGTACGATTGTGTCGCAAACACTATTTCTCACTGTATTACGCATGGCTATTGTGCATGACATAAACACGATTTACTTTCTTAAAGAAGCTTAACATCCAACAAAAAAAAAAGTTCATCTTGTCAGCCCAAAAGCGAGCTATACTTACTGAACAAGTGGTCGCAATATGTTGACGAAGATAGTGCCAACATTTGCAGATAGAGGGTGACATGCTGTCAGCATGAAGAACAGTACGGCCTTTAATTTCAATTCTACAGACCGGAGCCGTTACTTCTGGATTCAAGTTGCTCCTCATTATTTTGTCCTCACTAGGTTGAGTTTGATTTCGTTCCAGACACACTGATTAACGTCCTATCAAATATTTTAAATATATATATATATATATATATACACTGCATGAATTGAAGTGGGTTCACCCTGTTTCCCTCAAGTATAGCAGACTTGCTCGTATTGATAAAAAAAAATCAAATATTATAAGTTTCGCCATAGTCGAACCCAGCAAAGTCTGATTACTACATTACATGGTAAAATTCTAAAATATTTTTAGATATCAATTTTGTTTATTTTGTTTTGTTATAATAAAAAATATCTCTCACTGCGAAAAATTCTCACGGTTTTAGCCCCTTTAAATGGTCAAACTTTGCTTTATAATAGGGATTAGTTTTTCACATAAGATTAAATATTGTGCTTTTCCCACCAACTCTCCACACTTATGGGGGTGCACCTCTTCTAAAAACCAACCTCACCCTTCTTTTAACCGCTTACATTAAACCTTGGCGTTAAATCTATTATTACTACTACTAGCACTACTACTATTTATAAAATAACACTCCAAAACATTGTGAGAGAAATTGCCCTTTATACATCGTTTAATATGTAGGGCTACCCGCCATTAAATAATAGCGCGTTGCTATGGAGTATTACTATGGGTTTAAACGGATCCGACGTTACTTTTACAGACGGAAAACTGAGCTTCCAACGCGTCATGGCCAGTAACTGACGAGCAATGTGTAGCACACACACACACACACACACACACACACACTGGGGAGGAGTGGGGAGGGGGGGGGGGCACACAAACAAAGACTTCAGTTTCGTCTAGTCTGGTTGGCCGTTGATGGTAAGGTCAGGGCTTGAAACCTGCTCAAATATACTGATGCAATATAGTTTCGCACTCTCTCTCCAATTTACTTACATTTATTTAAGTAAATTAATTCAATTGGAAATATACCATTTCATCTAAAGGGCCTTCCCTTAAACATATTCAAAGTTCTGTCATAATATTTAATCTTTACATGTTATGATATAATGTCATTGCATTTTTAGTGGGTAGCTTGAACTTATATATTTATGTATCGTTTTATATCACTTTTATTATATATAGTTCCACTTTAAAGAATTAATTAGCACGAATATAAAAAACATAAATGGATATATTATTTACCATTTAAATGACAGCTACCCTCTCAAGCTCAAACTAGTTATTTAAAAATGGCTCTTCCCTAAAATGACAAGAAAAAAAATTGTCTCACGTTACCAAATGTGGATAACCCGGATTGTTATCACAATGCTTAGCATGCCGAGTGAAAGAAATACAGTATCTAAACCAGGGGCTTTCAACTTAAAAGTGCCTGAAAGGGACAATTGAATACAAGAATCTAATGAAAAAACAACAAGAGATACTTTGATTAAAAATTAAATACGAAGTGGTAATTTAAACAGGTTTACTTACTAATCAATTTTTTCGACTAAAAAATAGGCCTATCATCTTTGATACATCAATTCAATACAGTAAAATTAAGAATAAAATAAAATATCAACATTTGCTGGAATTTTTTTTTCCCCAAGCAGGTCAATACTTTACATTTCTGGGCTAAAAACATCAATTTTTAACTACAGAAAATAACTTTTACAAGAAACTTCGTGGTCCACCATTTGTAAACCCCTGCCCTTAACCATGAGATATATTCTCGTACATCCCTAAACAAAGAGCGGATCTGGCAATTCTTGACAATCAAAGAAGGGTTTTCAGGTTAAGCCCCCAGTAGTCACCAAGTGCTTTTTTTTGTTCCTGTCAATGTAAGCAGTCTACGCATGATTGAATCTAGAGTGAGAGAAAGATAACATGGAGGGGAACCTATTCAAATTTTAAATGGGCTCCGCTCTTCGGTATTATTTCCCTTCTTTATGTTTGATTCTTGGATTACACAACAACGTCTGTCAGGTGGAAACAAAATTCCTTGTATGGTTGGACAATAGCTTAAGTTATTTAATTGAATGTAAAATATATTATTTTTGTTATTATCACTATCGCTATCATTATTATCATTATTATTGTGTGCTTTGGCCCTATTTATTCACTTTAAAAAAACGTTTGACACACTTGACATTGATGTATTATTGAGATTATTAAAAATGAAAGACTTCGGTGGACCATGCTTAAGATGGTTTAGAGACTCTTTCACTAACAGAATTTTCTCTGTACAAACTAACACACAAAAAAGTGAAACCAAAGTGACAAATATGGGAGTACCACAAGACTCGATATTATAACCAATTGTATATTTAATTTACGTCAATACTATCACAAGACAAGTAAAGCATGGACACATCTACCCATACGCAGACGACAACCCAATACTTAATATTCATGAAAAACTCCAAATAGCAGAATACAACAGGCAACAAGACTACAACGAAATACAAATATGAACTCATGATCATCGTCTAATAATAAATTCAAATAAAACTAAAGTTATACATATTTGTTTTCCTAAATTGCATCATACAAAAGTCAATATTACGCATAACAGCTATAATTGTTTGCATAACTGGACACAAATATGTGACTGTATCGGAAAACTGAACGTAACAGACAGTCATGATTACCTCGGACTAACTATTGACAAAAATGGGACAGGAAAATACAAAAACTCGAGAACAAACTAAAAGGAGTAATAGGCTATATGTTTTTTTTACCTTCTTAAAATGCTAACAAACAGATATACATTCAACATTAAATTCTACTTCTTAACCAATTATATGAGTACAGCCTCATTATAGGATATTGCCATTCCGATAAATACAAGCAAATAAAAACCTATTCCATTAACATCCACTCGATTTCTAACAAAGAAGTGTATAAAAACCGCCAAATACTCTAACCATTATGGTAAACAGAAAATGACATGTATCATCCTTGAATTATTTAATCTACTACCACCATCTCTCCGAAATATCCCTCAAATAGGTATAACGAAAAGTAAAATTAAAGACTGAACACTTCAATGTATGATATGTGTAAAACTTAATGTTTTTTTATTATTTTATTATTTTTATTATTATTTAACACCTATACGCTTTAAGTACTAATTACGCTAATGGATTAGGAATGAGGAAGGTTGAATTAGAGGAAGTGAACCCGCATTTGCGTGGAGGGAGAGTGGGAAATCATTTAGGAAACAACAAACCCCCCTACCCCCCAGTTCAACCAACCGAGATTCGAACCTCGATCTCCCCGTCCTCAGCAGTCGAGCTTAACATGACTAGCGCGTTAGCCAACTACACCACCGAGGTGGGTTTTATTATTTTTAAATATCTAACTGCAAGAACTGAAGATGTACCTTTAGGTTCTTCGGGATTGTGTCATAAAATCAATTATGCGATTTTCTTTTAAATCCTAAATAAACAATGATTGATTGATTGATTATTATTACTATTATCATTATAATCATTACTATTATCATTGTATTCATTATAATTATTATCCTCAACTAATTATTATTATCATCATTATTTGTAATTATTTTTATTATTAATATTATTATGCTACAGTTTCTTTTACTTAACATAGTTTGATATGATTTTAAATTTCAAAGCTATAAATAGTTTAATAAATCTATAAATAAGATATTGAATTTTACAAAAATGTAAGGGTACTATAAATGTATTTTAATTCACACCATAGATTTCGAATTAGTGTACAGTGGATCTTATTTTTTATCAAAATTTAGTGTTTTCTTTAATTTGAATCCTTCAAATTCTTCAAACACCTGAATCCTGAAGAATTTTCTAAATTAAATGGTACTGCTTATTTGAAAATAAATATATAGTACTTATAACGGAACCACGTTTTTTGAAGCTTCAAAACCATTAAAACAATAATCAACAATCTTAAAAGGTTCAGTTATTTAAGGAATTAATCAAATAGCCAACGCTATTATTTGTGCTTTTAGTGAGGATTACTCCATCTAAACATAATATTCTGAAAACTGAAAAATGACACCTGGACACAGGAAGGTCCCGGGTTTGATTCCCGTGTCCAGGTATCATTTTTTAATTTTCAGAATATTATTTCAAGAATGCTAGAACTATATTTAAACATTATACTTTGATCTCACAGCTGTGTCATTTTGTCTAAAATTTAGTTGAAAATTGTTAAATTCAAAATGTAAAGGGTTTAATGACTATAACCCGAACGTATAGGCCTATTAAGACGCGGTGCTAAATAATAATAAATAATAATAATAATTTAACCAAATTAGATTCATATTATAATAAAAAAGTTGACATTTAATTACTACTTTTATTTTCTTCATCAACTTGAGCCTTAATGTGAACAAAATTATAATGAAGAAGAAATATATCATACTTTTTGGGGGAAATTTAACCTCTGGCATTTACCTTGTTTTCCAAAACTTTAATTCAGAGTATTTAGATAAATCTAAGCTCCGATTCAAGAAAAAGGGGATTTAACCTATCTCTAATATAAACTCCAGCCAACTATAACCAAACATGAAAGACATATGAATGTTACAGTTGTAATGATATAATTCTATATTTTAACATAAAGAGAATGTATTGTAATCGTGTAAAATGGTCGACTTCAAAATTATGATGGATTTTGACGTTTTAGCTCCCCTTTAGCTAAAAAAAGGGGCCCTTACAGAACTGTGTTTGTACCCATGTATTGTACGTCTGTATCTAATTGGGGATACAGACAAAATGGTCCGATTGATTTCTTTCACGTTAGTTATTTAGATGTTACATGGTCATATATAAAATAAATAAATCGTAATTTTAATTTTAAAACTAAGCGTAGTTTGAAAAATACTTATTTTTGAAAATGGTTCTAGTGTTTTTGTTCAAGTCGGGTGTATGGGAAAAAAAGGGGGGGGGGAGAGGTTTTACATGGTAATAAGAATACATTTTCAATTTTTCTAAAAAAAATTAAATGTGATGATGACTCAATTTTGAGAGTTCGAAATTTAAAGAAATGGCTTTAAAATTTTTGTTTGAAATGTATATAATTTAAGATTGTTTCATATGGTTATCAAAACAGTAGGGTCTGTATTTTGTTTCTGCGGAAAAATTATTTAGTGTTCGGTCATACTGACAAGCGTGCGAGCAAGCGCGTGAGCGACTGGGTATTCAAACTGACGAGCGAGCGAGCACGTGATTAGCAAATAGCTCTCGATAGTTGTTGACGAGGAGGCAAAGGTTCGAATCTTGTCTCAGTGAACTGAGGGTGGTTTTTGACAAGTTATTTATTGTTGTGGTTTTCTCATCCTCTCTCCACGCTAATGGTAATTATTATTTGTAAAGGCCTACTTTGATTATAATATTGAAGTATTTTAACATATGAGCTTTTCACTCATATATATGGTTTATGATCTTACCAATTAAATTAGGCCGTTAGAACCAAGTGTGCTAAGCCTATCGATAGTACTAAAAATGTCCAAATGAGAAGTTTTCCTAGCACTCAATGAACCAACATACAATAATATTGCTTAGCGCCTGTAAACTAGACTGTACCGGGTCGAGCGCGCACAAGCGCGTGCGTTCAGTCGCACGCTCCAGTCTGGCCACCTCTCAATATTTTATATTTTAGTCGCTCACGCACCCAGTTTGGCTGTCCCCTTAAGGGTAGTTTACTGGTAACATTTTTAAAATGCCGGTTATTATTTATAAGACTAGATGATAAGATTTAAATTCCTAACTTGTCTTTTATCCATGTGTTGTTTTGTGTTGCAGGTGAGTATAACCTCATATACTTCCCTAAATACACGCGCATAGTCCAGGTAAGCAGAAGTTACTACTTTTATCTTAGATTTATTCAAATGCATGTTCTTATACTCATGTGCATTTTAAACTTTTCCCCACATACCTTTGTGACTTTATATAGGCCTATTAATGCGGTATTTATTAGTTTGGATTGTCAAAGCAGCATCAGAATAAGTTTGATCAATCGAAGGGCTTAATAGATCTGAAAAATGTTAATATTTAGTAAAACATTGTCTAAAAGCCTATAATTCATTGATTTTATTTTAAAAAACTTGGGTAGTAAAAATATATATTTTTTTATTTAAAAATGATCATCTTTGGTTGTGTTAGTTCCTCTTTCTTTCCCCTTTGACCTAATTTAAGGAAACCATCCTTTATGGTCAGCAAGGTGTATAAAACATGAGTTTTTTCTATGCTGCTGAATGTATATACTAAAGCCTTGTTTATTTATATATCGTTAGTGTATAGTGAAAACTATATACAATAATTGTAAACCGATCGAAAATGTACGAAAAATTATCCATTGCTTAAAATTTTTAAATTTCGGTAACTACAAGATGTTTTGTTTTACATCCATTACTGTTTCCGGTCTGTGGCCTGAGTAAGTTTTTTATTCGAGCCATTGTTTGCCACTACCGGCTTGCTAGGTCTGTCGTAGCTTTATATGCCTTATAATTTAGATCAAGACTAAGACACCCACAACATCCAGTCCCCAACCATTAGTTCATCACTGTGAAAGGCTAAACCAACATTTCAGCAATGATAAATTTTTCGGACATGCTGAGAATCGAACACCGGATTCTTACCTCAGTATACAGACACACTACCGATTGAGCTAAGTTGTTGGATTGGCTATAAGGTATCAGGGCTAAAATTCAGGCCGGGTAGGGTTTTTATTAAATAGTGTACCTCTGTTTTCCACGAAAATGTGGGTACAGTTCAGAAAAAATGCCGCGTTCTTCGTGCCTATGATTAAACCCCTTCTTAATACTTTGAATTTCTGGGTAGCGTGGACTGAGATAGTAAGGGGTGAGGTAGGTGGAATTTTTAAATGGTAATATTTTATATTAGGTCTAGTAGTCATTCTCAGGTCTTGGGAATGTTTTCATAAACGACGCATAAAAAAAAGGTTTCTTACATCTTCAAAGTCTTATCGGTGATTTCCCAAGATTCTGACATGATTTTAATAAAGTTTTGAAATAACCTTGACCTTAATAACATATTTATAAACTATAATTTCTTCATAAAATCATGTGTATGTCAATGATTGCGGTATCTTTCCATCCCAGACTGTACGCACTCCTAGTTGCCATGGTAACTGTTAAATGGGAAGCGTAAGACTGGAGGATTCATCCCAGATCCCCTCGATTCTTCTTCACGACGCTACTTTACGTTGCGTTCAGGGCCAGGATCGCCATTTTGCACTCTCGCGAAAAAAAAAAAGAAAAAAAGAGCGCCGCTTCCAAATCCTTTTAACAGTTCCCTGGATATGCCGCGGCAACCGCTGAGTCGTAAAAAGATTGTCTCCCATTTCTTTCGTTTATTCTTTGCAAATAACAAGTCCCTCGCATCGCGTCTATGTTTACTAAAGCGTGTTAAGTTGATGCTCTCTGTCACTTTTCAAGTGGTTAATTATGTTTGTTAATTTATAATGAACCAAACGTCAGCTTTTTTAAATCTATATTTTATTAGGCATGTTTTTATTGTTTGAGACTATTGATTAAGATTTAGGAGAAAAGAGTAGCATAATCTATAATGTAACTAGATGGAATGCACCCTTATTAGTAAATAGTAGGGACAGGAAAACCATATTGGTAAATCCAACGTAAGAAATCACTCTTCAATGCATCCAGACAAGATTCGAACCTTACCCTCACTGTCACTGGCAATCATGTCTGTAGCGATCCTGACGCCTTATACTGCATGAACACCAGTGCGGCACTGTCATTTAATCGAGTACTACCCTTAACGTAGAGTGACCGAGAAGACTTAAACCAACGATTGCCCTCATTGTAAAATATAGGACTGGTTATTTTGATAAGTCACCAAACTCGCTTCGGTGGCCTCGCGGTCTAAGGTGCTACTCTGGCAGTAGACTGGACTACCAATGACGGGGAGAATGAGGTTCGAATCTCGGTCAGGTGTACTGAGGGTGGTTTTTCCAAAATTATTCTCCACTCATCCCCCATGCTAATGCGGGTACACCTACTTTAAATATAGCTTTCCTAATCCTAAAACAATTAACGTAATTAGTATATAAGCGTATAACCCGAATGGTTGGTAAGACGCGATACTAAAAAAAAAAAAAAATTAATTTACCAAAGATTCTATGAGCTAAAGATTCCGTGATAAAGTTTTAAAACAAATGAAACCATAACTATGGCGAACCGCACTACCGCTATCATAGAGTAAAAGAGAGCAAATATCAAATAGCCTAAATAAATAACTATTACAAATCTTGGGGAGAGTGTTGGCTTTTGATGGTTATGATCAAACACCATAATTGTAATTGTTCTAATTAAATATTTTTATTATGTCTACATTAAAAAGAAAACTGTACCAATAAAACATCTAAAAGTAGATTACACTTTTCATAGAGAGCTTTTGGCTGTGAATCAATTTCAAATTAGATTTCTTGGTAACCGTTAAAAATACAAACAACTAATTTAAAGATAGTTTGGCAGTTTAAATTTATCGGGAGACTCATATTATATTATGTACTTTATATACCTGTGCTTGTGATCATACAAATTTAGGTGTCAGGTTCGAAATATATTGTATTATCAGTGAAGGTGAAACCAAAGTACGAATATTTGCCTGGTGAACATTATGATTTAATGTAATTGTTATTTTCTCATTAGCATTGCTATCGCATTTGACTGGATTGCCACCGACAAAGAGATTGGGGATCATTTCCCGGCTGGGTGTAGTTTTGTTTGTTTTTTTCAAAATTATTTTACAGTCTTCACGTAAATTCAGGTACATTTAATTTAAATTTTACTTTCCTCTTTTCTTAATTTTTATTATAATTTTTAGCACCACCTCTAACTTCCTATTCGTGTTTTATGCTTATGTAGCCTATTAACTACGCTAATGGGCTAAGGATGAGGAAAGTTGAATTTAGAGGACATGTATTCGCATTTGCGTGGATAGAGAGTGGAAAGCCATTTAGGGAAAAAGCTTTCAGTACACTTGACCAGGGTTAAACCACTAACTCCTCGTCATCAGCAGTCTATGGTGAGAGTAGCGCCTTAGACTACGTAGCCACCGAAATGGGTCTCATTACTTAATATTTAGCCTGATTAATATATAGGCCTATACCCATAGGCTAGAAGTTGTGAAAAAAACACCTATGTAAAAGGGTCCTATCCTCTTCTTAACTCTCGGTTTTGGTTAAGACCTCAATAATTAAAGAGAGGTGAAGCCATTCCAACAAATAGTCAAATTGGACGTAGTTGGGCGATAATTAAAAATTAATAAAGCTGGCTTATTTATAGCCTGATATGTACATCGTGGGTTTGTAAGTGTGTGTGTGTGTGTGTGTGTGTGTGTGTGTGTGATGTGTGTGTGTGTGTCCACTTTTAGAGGTGGAAGTTTTGAACGTCTCGACTTGAGTGTTGTGATGGTCACGATATTGGGCCCCCCATGGGACCGTCGTCCACCCTCAGATCTCTCTCCGACTGACGAACTCTAAGGGCGTCCTCGTTCCTCTTGTTTTGTTTCTCCAACAACTGCGCCATGGCTGGGACGCCCTCGACGGGATGGAGGATGTTGGATAGAAAAGAGAGGGAGAGGAGGGTAGGAAGTCTCCTCAAGGACCCTCTTGACAACAAAACAATCTCATCTCATCGCGTCCTCTCCGAACTCTCCCTGATAACCCCCCTGATCCCCATTCCCTCCTCCTCCTCCTTCCTTAACACACGAGGCAAGTCCTCTGTCCTCGAACCTTTATTCCCCTTTCTTCCTTCTAGGTCACCCGTTTATCGGAGGATGGGTTGATCTGTTTCTTTTAAGGTTTTGGACAAGTTTTTTCCTTAAAATCTAATTGTAAGCCCGTGCCCGTGGCTGAGTGGTAGAGTGGTCGGATACAAGTCTATCGAACCCTGGTTAGATTCCAGGTGATACTAACGAATGTATTTACTATTCATTTATTGGCTCGTCCCACAATCCAGATGGTCAATATCTAGGCGTCAGAGCAGGAGGTGCTAAGTGTAATGATTTGGTCAAGATTAGTTCGTAGGTAAACCGTATTGGTGGGCACGTGGGCTAAGGCATTAACCTCGTTTGTTCGATTTTGTTGGTGATGGGAAAGTCCTGGTTGGATTTACTCTACCTTTACAGGGTATACGCGTATGTAATAATTACGCTAAGGATGAGGAAGGTTGAAATTAGAGGAACTGTACCTACATTTGTGGGGAGGTTGAGTGGAAAACTGTTTTGGAAAACCACTTTCAGTAAAACCGACCAGAATTCGAACCGATCTTCCTCTCATCGGCAGTCTCTCCTGAGAATGACTCTATAAATCATGTGCGGTGACCTGGCGGTCTAGGGGTAAGGTGTAAGACTTCTGTGCTGGTGGCCGGGGTTCAATCCTCGGTCCCGGCACAGATTTATTTGTTTACCAAACCCCTCCTTCACCTCTGACAAGACATCTTGTGAATGTGGGGAATGCCAGGCCTCCACCGTGGTTCGGATTCCATGTTAAACTGTAGGTCCCTCATTTCATTTCACAATCACCCTACCATTACACATTAGCGTAAGTGCGTAGAACCCGAACGGGTAGTAAGACGCTGTGCTAAAAATTATAAATCATGTGTCCACCAAAGCAGATCAATGAACGTCAAATTGGGGACTTGCCGAACAAATATATAGAGACTATATAGACATGTTTCAAGTTTGTATCGTCCATATAGAAAAGGATGAGGAGGCTAGCATACATTGAGGTATTCGAAATTATGTTTGGTATAGATAAAAACAGTCTTATCACCCTCTTTCTAATACCCCCTACTGAAATAAGCATGTATGTTATACTGTTTATCGCAATCAACATCGTCAAAAATGAATACAGAGTCGGGCTTAAACTTGGAGGTTGAAATACCTTTCCCGGCAAAATTGGTAGCTCTTTCATACTTGCTTCTAGAAATTTGAGTATGCTAATATAATCAGTCGGTTCAAAGAGTGCACGTTAAAACCTTAGATAAATAAATTAAATAACAAACTAGAGATAGGGTGAAATCATATTTCTACGAATACAAATATTCATGTTACCTATATTTTACCCGAATATTTGCTTCCAAAAACTTCGTAATAAAATAAATCTCTTACGCTCACCAAGTGTGAGATTTGATGATCCTAACAATTACTTATGATGAGTATTATTTAACATCATACACTCCCCAACATTTTCATCCCTTTTTGGACCAAATAACTTTCTAAGCACCTTGTTTTCGAGTAATTTAAATTTCTTTTAGTCATGCAAAGTAACTTACTACCCATAAATAAACACCGATAAAACTATTGTTTTGTATATTCTAAGTTTTACATTCCTTAAAAATAGATTTGATGTCAACAACTTACTGACCGAGTAATGGCATGCTTTTCCCGACTATTCATTTCTTAATTTCCATCCTAATACCGTTATTGCTAGCTAAAATTGTTCCTAAATATTTAAAATTATTTACCTTATCAAATGATATATTGTTCAAAGCAATCTCTTAATCATCGTCCCCAATCAATGCTCTTTGTGTGATCATATACTTAGTCCTTTTAGTGTTCACTTCTAAGCCTATTTCCTTACTAGATTTTATTTTGTATACTATAAAAGCTAATCCGAGGCCTACATACTCACCTCTGGTTGACAAACCCTTCCTTCCCCTCTGACAAGACGTGTATTTATCACAACTTGTGAATGTGAGGAATGCCAGGCCTCCACCGTGGTTCGGATCCCACGTTGAACTGTAGGTCCTCTATTTAATCTCACAATCACCCTACCATTACACATTAGCGTAAGTGCGTGTAACCAGAACGGGTAGCAAGACACAGTGATAATAATAATAATAATAATAATAAAAATAAATACATACATACATACATACATACATACTCAACAGCAATAACTGCAACGTGAATTTCTCCGCCAAAGAAAGTTATTACATTGTCAGTAACATGCCAACATCAGTTGTTGTAAATCTACGAATATACAGAGTAAAACAATTTCTCGTTATGATTTTCATTTTAGATATTTTATTTTCATCGTTCTTAAAGAAAGAAAATTTATCACTTTTTTTTGTATTGAGTTTTTTTATTGTCAATTTTGTTATAGTGTTCTCTTTTATATTAAATTCTATTCAGTAGAACGTCTACTGTTAAATCGTACAGCTGAAGGCCAAATTGATCTACAAAATGATTCTTCCCCGCACACACATCAATCACTTTGACACCTTAAACTTCTCTTGGTATTCTAAGAAGTAGCCGACCTCACCAAGGCGAGCTTTTCTCAAGCTAAGTTGACTAAGCACTGATACAGTTAATATTTATTGAAGCGAGCTAGGTCTAAATATTTTAAACTTTTTTTTTTTGCATTTATATGTTTATTTATTAATGGATTGTAAAGCACAATAGTAAAAGGTAGATCAATGTTTTCAAAGTCCGGTTTCAGGGATAGTTTAGGATAATAGGAACTTGCTCGAGGTACATATATAACTGTTATTAATATTATTACTAACCACACTGGCACACACGTGGTCTAATTGTCAAAATCATCTAGTTTGATTTGCCAGTGACGGGCAGAATTAGGTTTGACTTTGTGTCAGATGTATTAAGGGTGTTTCCCCCCAAATAGTTTCCCCCTCACCTTCCACAAAAGTGCGGGGGCCTCTCTTCCAAACTATTATTTGCCTATCCCTTCTCCATCGGTGAAATTTAATTAGTTCAAGCCGTACAAGTGATAAGAAGTGTAACATAAATAAAACAAAAATTATTTACAGCTATAGGCCTATTATAAAATTGTTTAAGAGTTATTTGTATTCACTCATCTGAATTGTATCTACAATGTGAAATAACTTTTATTTATTTTAATGGATTTGATAGATATTTTATTTTTTGTTCATTACGGTTAGATACGACTGAATTGTATCTACAATGTGAAATAACTTTTATTTATTTTAATGGATTTGATAGCTATTTTATTTTTTGTTCATTACGGTTAGATACGCATCTTTATATCATATTATTTTAATTGAAAAATTACACCTGGACACGGGAATCGGACCCGGGACTTTTGGTTTAGTGTGCCAATGCCATAACCACTGAGTTATCCAGGAATCATACCATGTTTAGGGTCATTCTTCGCTCATATTTTAAGGCAGAGTCTGTGATGAACATGAAGAAGGCCTCGGCTATAATGTCTGATCAATTAAGATCACGAGATATCAGATAACGCAGCCACCTTCGACTCGGTAGGGTCTTTTTTCTGCCTGTAGTCACCTACCGAGCCGATGCTGGGTTCGTTATCTGATTTTTAGTGATCTTAATTAATCAGACATTGTAGCTGACGATTGCTGCCACGTCCATCACAGATTTTGCCTTAAAAATTGAGTAGAGAATGACCGTGTACACTGGACGATTCCTGGATAGGTCAGTGGTTAGAGCATTAACATACTAAGCCAAATACCCCGGGTTTGATTCCCGTATCCAGGTGTAATTTTTAAATTTAAAGTATAAACTATATTTAGTTTTCTTAGGAATAGTTTATTTAAGGTATTTTCTACTTTATTTAATTTAGTTTTTATTTGTTCTTTGCAAGGGTGTAGAAAACTAATTTTTGTAGGAGGGTCCGTTAGAAATTTTACTATACCTTTATCCAATAAAAGTTGTTATACGTATGTATGAACCCCTCCCCCCTATAGTGTGGTAAACAAATTCTAGGAGGAGGGGTCTCCAAACACCCCCTCCTTCACGACCTCCCCCTTAGGGGATAAGGGAGTTTCTTGTCATTCCCAAGTGTTTGAAGGGTTAATAAAGAAGAGGAAAACTGTCTTCTTTGTGGTAGAGTAGTTGTAGACAACTGGTGAGATAGTTTTAGCCTTTTGGTCACTCAAGTGTGTGTAGGCCAAACCTGGCAAGTGAAACTCTCTCGTTGATTTTGGTGGGTCAGGCGTCTCACGCCTCAAAGTGACGTAGTTCGGGTTCAAAAGATGCAGCAAAATAGCCCCAAATTCCCTATTCCTTCCTGCTCTAATCCGGCACCATAAAAGGTAAACCTCAGAACTGTTAAACTTCAGAATTGGCAAACCTCGAGTAAGAAGTAAACGTCTCTATACTTGACTAGTATACAGTCCACTGACTATATTTGTTTCCACCGTGCCCTTTTGTTCAATAACTAGAAACAAAACCTTTTAGCGTGAATTAGTTGGGCTTTTCTTAAACTGTAAACGTGTTTAAAAAGTGTAGAGCCTTAAATACATTCTCCCAAACATACCTTAAGCCTACCTATAGGTTTGATCGAACGGATAGCGTGTTTGGTTTTGTCATTGTTAACCAAAGGTTCGACCAACAACTATTTGCATTGACAAATGGATTTTCAACATTGGTGTTCCCCATCTTATGAAACATGTCAAGTCAAATTTGACATCGGCCTACCGACTAAAATAAACTGTGGGGTGTACATCCCGGGCATAATTTTGTTTTAACTTCTACCTATTGCGAGCCTGATCCCTTAAAACACGTGACAACTGGTGAAAACCTAGAAATCCTAACCTTCACATGTACTCAGGTTAATCTAATTATGTGCACTCTATATAAATTAAAATTGTATTAATTTGTTTTAGAAATCAGGGACACAATTAGTTGGGAACCACTTCATTGACCGCATGGTCTAAGGCGTCACTCTCTCGATAGACTAAACTGCCGATGACGGGGATATTAGGGTTAGAATCTCGGTCGGGTGTACTGAGAGTGGTTTTATCAAAATGTGTTTCACTCCCCCTCCACGAAAATGTGAGTAAACCTACTCTAAATTTAAACTTCCTTATCCCTAGCAGATTAGCGTAGTTATAATATGATTTTGGAAGGAAGAACAGTAGAAGTTAGTTACTAAAGTTACTAAAACAATGTTAATATATTCATACATAAAGTCATTTCATCTGCAGATGTTACTATTGATAGATATTATCAATATCTATAAAATAACACAAATACTATAGTAAAATATTATCAGAGTTGGCCGCAAAGAAATATGTTTGAATTTTCTCTACTGTTCTTCCAACCAAAATCAGGGTATAGCACATAGGCGTATAGCCTGTACAGGTAGTAAAAAATGGGATTGGTGAGAAAAAAAAAGTTCGGGACTGTCTCATTTATAGGACTGGCCCTCCAAAATCGGGGATTAACGGTCAGCTCATACTCTAATAAAAGCCCTTTGCTAACCTTGTTTTCAGATTGTATCCTAGTATAATGTGTGTCTATAAAATATGCCTTTAAAGCCCAACGTAAAAAAAAAGTGCTCTCTATATATTAGCATCCATATGACAAATGAACCACGAATCGCAAACTTGCCTATGGAACCACTTTTGAAATCCAGTTTTTATGTTTCACCTTTTTTGTGTGTGTGTGTGTGCACTTCAAGTTTTTAAATTCCGCACTTTGAGGGTGACTGTGCGATTCGACAACTCCTACACAGAAGCTACTCGGGAAGCAAAACTATTGTATTTGGAGTCGTTAGAGGCGCCGCAGGGGAATTTGACTGATCCGTTCCTAGAGGGCGGCAGTGCTGTCTCATACGGCGGAAAATAGAAAACTCAATCACCTCGGATGATACACAAGTAGACTCGGGGAACACTCTATTTTTACATAAAAGTGAATACGTGTATATATCCATGTAAGTATGTATGTACGTATGTTTATATATATATTCTTCCGAGGCGTCGGTGAAATTTGCATGTGAATACGGGTCGGAGAGTGGGTCGGTGTGTGGAAAATGAGCCTCGGGAAGGTTGGGCGAGAGAAGACAAACTTTGTTCTGGAAAGGGTGAAAAGGGGGGGATGAAAGAGACTCGCACTCCATCACGGGGGTTTCTGTGGGAAGAAAAGGCCCTGGAGAAAGCATAAGAGATTTCCGTGTTATCAAAATGAGGATGTCAAGTAATAAGACGTTTTCTGTTCCATTTACCCCTCCCTGGCCTTATTTACTTCTATCGCCCCACCTCTCTGCTTTTAAGAGATTTTTTTTTAAATACAAGGAATTTTATTTTACATACTTTACCCCGTAGGACGTCGCCATGACGCCATAGAAGGCAAGGTTGAGGGAAAGAGGAGCTTAGGAAGAAGGAAGATACAAGTATTGGATGAATTGAAGTAAATAAGAAAATTCTGGGAGCTGAAGTAGTGGGCAGAGGACAAGGCACATTGAAGGTCTAAGTTCACTGACAAAATGAATGAATCTGTCGTAAGACAGAACACATAATAGTAATAAAAATAATAATAACAATACCACAAGATTTGGTACGTTTCCTACAAGAAGCGAGAATCTCTTCCAGGTTTAAGGAGGGTGGTTTTCTCTAGATGGCTTTCGACTCTTCATCTATGCAAATACATCAACATTTCCTCTAAATTTCACCTTCCTCTTCCCTACTCCATTAGTGTAAATACACGCAAAACCTTGTGGTAAAATTTGTAACAAAGAGTACTTGGAATTAGGGTTGAACGTGTGCGTGTATAAACAAATGTTCACACACACACACAAACTTGAAATGTACCAACCTGTCTGTAATACCCTTAAGATAAAATCTTGGTGTGACCTACATTATTGTGCATGATTTGTAATTCTAACTAGAGCATATGACCTATAAGAACGCAAAGTTTTTCACTTATCTCCAAGTGTTTTCGAATTTTGGTGAACCATACTTAGTCCATTACACTGCCTTTTATATGTATGAAAGAAAAAATTCAATCTGCCATCTAAAAATTTAAAAAAACTGAATCAAATTTATAGGCCTTATAGATCCCCATCGACCAAATTTATATAAAATTCGCAGCACTTTTAAAGCTTTAGCCACCATATTGAAAATTTGATTTTCCAGAATTTTCCATAAAGTTTGGTCACGTAATCTATGAACATGCATGTACCAAATTTCTTAAAAAAATGCAGTAATTTTTTAAAAATCCATCATATTGATGGCACCGTTTTGAAATATTTATACTTCTGAATATTTGTTGTTGTTGTTGTTGTTGTAGTTTCGGTGTATGACCTATATGCATTCAAAGTTCTAGCTTTCTAGCTCGTCTAGAAGTTAATTAGAATATTGGGTAGACACCCACACGATATGGCCTTTTTAAAATTTAGATTTAAGAAAAGCCTATACGATTGGCCAGTGTCATTGGTTTAAATATTGGGCTCATTTAGTCAGGTTTGTTATTGAATAGGAGCGCGGGGTTCATATCAAGAATGGTTTGAGATATACTTTTCCTTATTGGTTTCCTAACCTCCTTTCACGTGAATTCAGGTACCTTTCTTCTAAAAATTTACTTTCCTTATTCCTGTCCCTTTAGAATAACTATTATGCTTATAACCTGAGCAACAATAAAAAAAAACCTTTGCATTGGAACCATTATAAACTCCATCTTTTTTTAAATAGATGGCCCAAGCAGAGCTATTTTCGATAGTTGAAATGTAAAGGTGTATGGGCACAACAGGGAATTAACGCCAACTCACTCCAAGATAAAATTAAATTAAATTAAATTATTTATAGACACCTTTTTTCATGCTTCAATATATATTTGTAATGCATATTTACAGAAAATTGAAATGTTTGGGCTTTTTTGCATCATTCTATAAATAACCTAGTCCTAAATCCTTCGTTTTTCTGTTATTTGAGTTCTATCGACTTCCATTGAAGATCATGTAATTAAATTCAATATATTGTTTGTGGTGCTCTGTTATGCGCTCTATTTTATTTTCGATTTTACCTTATTTTTTTATCAAGTTTCTCTTTTCAAATAGATTGACGTGAAGCCTATATATAAAATTTTGTATTTCTGTGAATCTTTCTTTCTCTATAATAATTTGCCTCCAGGGCAAGTGAAATATAAAGAAGTACAAAATAAAGGTGCTGTATGATCGAAAGAAAAGTCGTTTCTTTTAAATCCGTAGAACACAAAAGAAAAGAAAAATCAGAAAAATAACGTCTACCTTCTGAGGGAGAGAGGGTGGAAAGGGGAAGGAATTGTGAGATGCGATAGAGGATGCAGGATTTGAGTAATCTTTTTCGATTTCCTTAGATGCCTTCGCAATCCGTGTAACAAAAGTTACATTTTCCGCCTCATTTTTTATTGTTATTATTTTTATCAGGCTTTTGAGTGTGGATTGGTTTTTTTTTGTTGCCTTTTTTCCTGCTTCTTTTGTTCTATGCCGACAAAAAGTTCGTTTATTCGAATTTACAATGTAAATTACTTTGTAAAGTAGGATCTAATGAAAATTAGTTCTCTCATCATCACTTGGGGAAAGGTTTTTATAATGCATTTGTATTTTCATAAGAACTCACTGGAAGTGGAAAGAACACAAAAGTTTTTAACAAGGTTCAAAAGAGGGGTACATATAACGTGTGTGGGTGGAAGAACCGTTCATCACACTTCTTAAAAGTTTCAAGTCAAAGTATAACATATATTTCATGTTAACATTAGCAGGATTTATGAGTGTTAGTGAAGGACGTTCCAGAACGTGCTTTCTAGTATTTACGATCCTTAAAAACTAGCAGTAAAAAAACAGGAAAAATTGTAAAAGACCTCCCCGCACCGAGTTGCAGTTTTTTTTAAGTGATTGGTGAAAGCGATCGAACGTGTGCTAGACGCTCGCGATCATACGATCATACAATAGGACGTGTGTTAGATGCTCGTGATCATACCATCATACAGATCAGACATGTCCTACACACTCGCGCATTCACTCCAACTCAACTTTCATTATTTAGTAAATGCATTATTTAGTAACTAGAACCTAAGTTTTGTCTCAATTTATCCTAATATTCAATTCACTTTCTGATGTCTAATCGTTGGTTTAGAACATGAAACTACCTGGCACACTATATTTAAATATAACGCTGAGATATACTAGTAAACTGATGCACGGGAATCCAGGGCTATAAAGCCATATACTAACCCTGTCAGGATCAGAAGCAGGGACGGCGGGATGGATAGGACTGCGTGCTCTTAGAATGTATTCCAACGCTGTGAGCGGTAATCGCTTTAAAAAACACAATGGCTGGCGAATACAAACCTAACTTATTTGTTTTTAAAGTAGTCTTTAATGAATCTGACTTAGACATAAAATCCACTTGCTTTTTTGAATAATTTTCAGTGACACTGAGATGATTTGCAGACATAGAAAAAAACGCATTTTTTGAAGTGATTAGTTCAAAGCATGTTTATCACCATAATGGGGGAAGGCAGCTGTCATCATGTCCCTTTACGAATACAAACTTTACATATTGAGTTTTATAGCTTTAAAAATAAGTCTTGCAAAGGTGAAATTAACTCATTCTAAATTACGTTTGACGCAAAATGTTGCTCTTCCAAGATTCAGATAAATTATTAGAGCCTTCTTCAAACAAAAAGAGTATTTTATTTAACACAACATATCATTTTAAGATATTGAAAGTGGTTTTAATGGTTTTGAACTGACATTGTAAACTTACCATTTTCAAAATAACTACTGCAGTGACCTTAGAGCATAGGCCTATATAGGTAATACAGTACATACAAACGTATGTTAGATAAATAGCACAAAGTAAAATGTTATAGTCAGATTGACACTGGAAGAACCTTCTAAGTCTATAAATCAAAATTGATAGTAAACTACCTAGCATATATATATGTTTGTGAAAGTAGTTTTATTCATATTTTAAATTGATGAATGAGGTGTTTCAAATAATGTTATATGGCAATCCGACCGCACGCATTAATCTCTTTTTTTAAATTCAATTATTGAAATAACTTTTTTGTATTGAGCTACAACTTTTTTAAATAACTTAAAAGCTTATAGGTTC
>CABFOV010008351.1:7003-23921 GCA_902141375.1 Timema poppense
GGGGGGGGGGGGGGGGGGGGGGGGGGGGGGGGGGGGGGGGGGGGGGGGGGGGGGGGGGGGGGGGGGGGGGGGGGGGGGGGGGGGGGGGGGGGGGGGGGAATGTAATAAACTGTCTTGAGTCGCAGCTAAGCTTTGAAGATTGAGAGAGAAAGAAGACACCCTAGATCTTGTTATAAAAGTTTTAAGTCACGGGGGTATTTGAACAATACTTTTAAATAAAGAAGTATTCATTGTTAGCACACTCGAAACTGCTTGTTTATAGGTCAATATTTGACCAATAGGCTATTAATTTTTGATCATTTTAATATTTGGTTCTTGTATTTAAGAATATTTTTAGCCTTATTAATAATAATACAAGATATTGGATCGTGAGCTAGATGCTGTCATACTTACCCCGAGAAAATATGAGATTTCTCAGAGACTCAGAGTTAATCAAATCACTATTTATATCTGTGTCCTTTGGTGAGGTTTCATGAGAATGATTTTTTTTTCTTGGGTTCATCAAAGAGGTAACTAATTTGTAAGTGCATTGCTGAATTTAACATTACGGTAAAGTCTTGAAGCTTAATTATTATAATATACGGCAAATCTCTATATACTCGTATATAAAAACGAAAGCACTGACTGACTGACTGACTGACTGACTGACTGACTAATTCTCACACTTCCCACGAAGCTAGAGGGCTGAAATTTGGCACAAGTGTTCCTTATAATCTAATTATAAAAATTAAATATATTTCATTCCGATGCTTTGTGATTAAGGAGGTGAAACCGGGGTAGCTACGATAATCAACAATATTGCTTTATAAACTCTTTTTAAACGTTTAGATAAGTTTGTTCTAATAATGCCTCCGAGAAAATATAGCAATTATTTTTAACTCCGCGGATGCTTCTAAGGGGCGGGAAAAATGAATACAGACAATTTATTAAAATATGTAATTACGTTTTAATATGCGACTCCAAGAGACGGTAGACGTCTGTGTTTATATTTTACTGAATGTTGTGGTGTTTGTAGTGTCTGTGTGAGCGAGAGGGCCCGGCCCGGGGCGGTGTGTGGTGGTGGGGAGTGGTGGGAGGGGGGAGACCTGTCCAGCCACGCTTATCTGTTCCACGCCCCAGGAAGTAGGCAAGGGGGCCTGCCGAAAATAAAACTCTCCATGAGAAACGATACATGGTCACTTCCTCGCGATGTTTCTCGGGTAGCGCTAAGAACCACGCCATTAAGCTTCAAACCAAAAATTCCTCATTTTCATCCAAAAATAGATAATAACACAATATCCCGTGCGAAGAATGGGGATTCAGCTAGTATACAATATACATTATTTAGTATGTAATTCTATTTGTAGACTTTTGATTTATTATTAGCGTTTAAAAATTCCCATCTCCACACATCTAATAGCTTGCTTGCCTCGACACCATTTCGATCTTGCCAAGTTCCCCTAAGGCGACAACACCGCCTATATGAGAGTATTTTGACTGATCTATCCACCACCCACTTACAAGGATTTCCGCATCGGTGGAATATTTTAATATTTTAAGTTTGGTTTACCTCGTCAGACAAGTGTATTTTACTGTAGAATAGTACACCATTTTATAATCGATGTGTTTCTTATATCGTCATGGGCAGGCCCGTACCCAGAATTATCTTTCGGGGAGAGGGGGGGTTTCATTCTTCTGATATTGTCCGACGACTACGGTCATCTCAAGACTAAACAGCGTGGAGAAGGTGGGGGTGGGGGGGTGGAGGGGGGTGCAGACGAACCTGACTTGCACGGAGAGAAAAATATATCAAAATGTTCTACAAAAATATATTGAAGTATACTCATTCTTGCATTCACTAATAATTTATTGGTATTTTAGTGAATGCAAGTACAACACTCATAAACTATAAATTTTGATTGGAAGGAACAAAGTATAATAATGATTTACAAGTTTAACAAATCAGTTTATTAATGTTCAAACAATTCAAAAGGAAGTACATAGAACTATAGGTAGAAATTATTCAAACATGATAATATAAACGGTTACTATAATATAAAAATCTCGACAAGGGAGCATCAGGTGTGAAACACCCAGGTACACCCTATAACCCAAACATACAGGTCAAAGGTGTAAATAAGAAAGCTTTTAACTCGTTAAAGCAGGACAATTACTAAGTCATCAAATAAGATGAAAAGGAGCAACTCTAAGGCAATATAATTAAGTGGCGGTAATCAACTCCAATTACAAAATTATTATAGATAATTTTACCCCAGTCAGCTGACTGCGAGGTTATTTAATAAGTTTGGAAAATATTTAGTGAAAAATGTTATGTTAGGTCATGTAGGAGGAAGAGAAAGGCAGATGTTAGCAGCATATCGGAGTTAGCAACTCTTTACAACATTAGAGTATTTTTTCAATGTTTTTGTTCATTTCCCATGCGGGGGGAGCGAGAGAATCGCCCAAATATTTTCCTTCCTGGATCAGATACTGAATATTTCCACCTTGACCATTTTAATCGTCTAAAGGAATTATGACTTAAAAAAACAACTATTTGTTTATCTTTCTCAACATCTAATGTACCCGCTTTAAGGACACACAGTGCGACAATATAGAGCTTACGTGTATTAATCACAACTTGTGAATGTGTGGAATTCCAGGCCTCCACCGTGGTTCGGATTCCACGTTAAACTGTAGGTCCTACCATTTTATCTCACAACCACACTACCATTGCACATTAGCGTAAGTGCGTATAGCCTGAATGGGTAGTAAGACTCGGTGCTAGTAATAATAATAATAATAATAATAATAATAATAATAATAATAATAATAATAATATAGAGCTTCAATATACTTTCATATACAGACTTTAGATGTCAAAAACTCATAATGCGTAAAAAAATATTGTTAAGTAAGCTATCGTGATGTATATTCACAATTTATACTTTATTTGACTAGGGCTCGGTATAATAATTATATATATATATATATATATATTTGGAAAGGTATATATTTGTTTATTATGTTGCATATTATTTATGCTACAAAGTTATATTTCTAAATCTAACGTAATATTATTCATGACATTAAGAACTTCTATCAAACTAAACTTACTAAATAATATTCATATAATCTTGGAATATGAACGTACCCAGTCTACGCCTCTGAGCCATTCTATATTCCATTCACGGTAGGAATTACTCTCTGAAAGGTCTTTTTTCCTACCAATATTCTACTATATAGTAGATTTATGATAGGGAAAAAGGCCTTTCAGAAGTCAATTCCTACCGTGAATGGAATATACCTTAATCGTCTCTTAGCGAACACGCTCGGTGCCAACACAACCGTCTCGCACGAGATACCACGTCCAACTAACTCACCAGTCCCAGTGACGTCAACATGCTTGAAATGATGTGTTATGTATTTATTTGCTTATAATATTTATTTTCTGGCATAGGTGCTCATTTGAGTTAGGGGAGTGTTTCAAAAACTGTTTAAGTTCATGGTACACTTAAACAAAATTAAATTATTTGCGGCGCATTGTTTTGTTTTGGGGGCGCGCCGCGGAGGCAGAAAATGTAAAATGGATTACACTCCAAGTCCGACGGTTGTAAAGTAAATCAGAACCAGGAAAGTAGAGATTAACTTTCTCCTGAAGGAACTTAAAATGTTCCAAAATTAAAGGTTGAAGTAATTTCTTTGTGCCCGCTTCGTTAACATTTGGAAACCTTTCGTTCAAACCATAACTCTTAACTTTGCGTGAACACTATTGATTTCGTCAGAGGTATTAAATTTAAGTACGAGCAAGAAAGAGATGTTTAAAACGCACGATTGCCGCTTGAACCAACTTCATTGTGTTCTTATTGAACAACAGTACGTGGAGCTCTGGGTGTGGCCGCACGGCACCCCTAATTTATCGGCGCGGCACACCGTTTGAGGAACATCGGTCTAAGGCATCACTCTAGCAATATACTGGAGGACCAGTGATAGGGAGGTCGGGGTTCAAATACTAGTCAATGGCATTTAAGATGGGTTTTCTTAAATGGTTTCGCTACTTCCTTAATCACAAATGGAGATATATTTCCTCTGAGGGTGACCTGGCGGTCTAGAGGTAAGGTGTCAGACTTCTGTGCTGGGGGTACGGGATTCAATCCTCGGTCCTGGCAGATTTATCTGATTGCTGAACCCTTCCTTCACCTATGACAAGACATCTTGTGAATGTGGGGAATGCCAAGCCTCCACCGTGGTTCGGATTCCACGTTAAACTGTAGGTCCTCCATTTCATCTCACAATCACCCTACCATTACACATTAGCGTAAGTGCGTATAACCCGAACGGGTAGTAAGATGCGGTGCTAATAATAATAATAATAATAATAATAATATTATTTCCTCTAAATTATTCTATCCTCAGCCCTACTACCTCATTAGTGTAGCTCAGACGGGTGCAAGTGTCTTACTTTGTTGTTCTCTTATTTTTTATATTTTTTTTAGGTAATAAATGGTGGAGTGCACCGCAAATACCTTTTTCCCTCTTTCATAATGAAATTGACATTTACTAAAAAAAACTCTTTATGGCATTAGGAGCTAGGAACTCTGTTACAGAAAAAGTGAAAAAAGAAAAACATCTTTGCCCACCAAAGAGCATAAGACTCAAATTTATTTTCAAAGACTTGAATTACAAAGTTAATATATTTGCTTATAGCTCAAAAACTATTGGTTTTATGAAATATACTCGCCTTCGTCCGTTGGGGGTTCCGCCCCCAAACACCCGATGACTTTTATTTGCAAGTGGATGTAAACTAATGTAATTCTAGAGCTGTTTTTAGATAAGTCTTACCGTTTAGCCACAAGAGACCTCCAAAGAAAGGTCCGCACCGACTTTAAAGTTGCTCCACCATTTTGAATTTTTTCAGGGGTTGAAAATTAAAAAAATGAACTTTTTGGAACTGTCCCGTCGGTTACAGGTTAGAACCTATATGTTCGCCAAATTTAAAGTTTCTAGCTCATCCGGAAGTGGGTAAACAATGTCAGTGAGTGAGTCAGCCGTGTATCTTTATATTAGTATATAATTTCAAATAAAAGATCGTTACTACAACTTTAAAGGGATAAATTATTTATCATCTCAAATAGTTGCTGATAAATTATGAAAATTGCTATCTTTAATGATAAAACAGCTAGTGTCTAGGTATAAAATTTAATCAAAATCACAAAAGAGAATTTTGATTTAATTTTTTATTTTCTCTTATTGTTCTGCAGTAAACTACCCTTAAATTTAGGGTTGGATATCAAATTCCAAGAAACCCTATGAAAATCTTAGATACCAAGGTTTAGCCTAACCAGTAAAATATTTCCGGCTTTAGCCCAAGGTCAAGACGGAAGGCATTGGGAAAACAACGTTTTTGTTTGTTTCAAGGGTCATAAAAGCGTCGACATTTATCAAAATCTCGAGTTATATTTTTGTTTAAAAATCACAATACTTCTCTCTCCGAGGTATCAACAGAACTTAAAAAGACATCGTCAAACGAAATAATCTCTCATGTTTGAACCTCTTGCCTTGTTCATTCTGAGAAATATTAATATTGACAGTAACAACCTTATAATTAAGCGCAAGTAAATATAGACTGAAGGGAAGATAAATAGTGCGACGTGCGAGTACTTTTTCAAGAAGTGAAATTAAACTGTAATATAACGATCCCCGTGCTCTGAACCCCCTCTCCACAACTCACCGCCATCTTACTGAATATTTTAATACCTCGCCCTTCTTCCACTGGCTGTGAATAGCGCTGTGTACAGTCACGAGCATAATATAATATTATATTATATCTATTTGAATAGAACTACAAGTAGTTTGGTAAATGCACTCCAAACAACATTTTCCATATTCTAGAGGTTATTTTCCAAAAACTAGTAAGATTTATACTAGCAATATAGAAATGACCCGCCTCGGTGGCGTAGTTGGCTAACGCGCGTGTCGTGTTGAGCTCGACTGCTGAGGACGGGGAGATCGAGTTTCGAATCTCGGTCGGGTGAATTGTTTATTTTTTTCCTAAATGGTTTTCCACTCTCCCTCCACGCAAATGCGGGTTCACTTCCTCTAATTCAATCTTTCCAATTCCTAATCCATTATAGTAATTAGTACTTAAAGCGTATAAGCCGAACGGGTAGTAAGACGCGGTGCTAAATAATAAATATTAATAATATAGAAATAATTCCTATTCAAAATGTTTATATTTTAAATATTTTTTTTAATCCCGAATATCCTATTCAAGGTATTTGAGGATTCAAAGAGCCGATCTCTTATTATGATTTTTTTGAAAGCTTATAGTATTTTGACTAGCGCCAAGGGTAAAAGATTTAATATACTTCACAACATAGTTATATTCTAGAAAATGGTGGACTGGCTATCTGATAACCCGGGGAAATGCCCTAAGGCCCGGTGATAAAATGGGCCCGTGGGCCGCCGATGCATATTGGAATTTTATCGAAACTAATTTAATTGATCGAATTTACAATGTCATTGAATGCTATATAAAGTACCGTCCAGAGGTTATTACTTTTGTTTGTAGGATTATTTATGTAAAAACAGAAAGCTGTGTTTAGTACATAAGTCACGATACTAGCGCTTATAGTAAAAGTAGTATCCAGTTCGTACATTTGGCATTGTTAGCGCTAGTGCACGTATTGGCAGTAAGGTTCGACGGGCTACGTTACATCCAGGGTTGGGAAAATATCGATAGTGACGGAGTTGTTAAAATAGAGAATAAAATTTAGGATAAATTCAAAATTAATCGATCAGAATGAAAAGAGGTCATTTCGATCATTTAGTCGCGAATTCCTACAAACATAAATGGCCTGAAAAAATAATTAGAAATATAATTTTGTAGTTTGTTATCCGTCTTGATTGGGGCTTCGCGTGGAGTGGTTTGTTCTAGTCGAAGTGTAGTTTCCGTGCGACTAGGAGTCGATCCCGTGGGTCGAGTGGATGGGGGTAAGGAAGGGAGATGGGGGAGAAAACATAGGCGGGTTCGGGGGTGGTAAAGGGGTGTAAGTGATAGCCCTCAGGACTAAAAGGGGAGAGTGGAGTAGGTGGGGGTCGGATGGTCGGTGTGGGGGAAAATCGAGGGGAGGAATGGTCGACGCTGGGAGTTCCTGAAGCGGAGTGTTTGTGTTCGTAGGTCTGGTGGCTGTAATAATAGACGGGTCCGTGTGTGGAGTACTGTTTGGTGGTCGTTGCCTTCTTTAGTGTCTTAAGTCGTTGGGCCTTGCCGGCGCGGCGGGTGTATCCCATCCCGTGGGGGTCACCGTCTGAAAGGACGAACAGGTTGGGAGGGGGGAAGGACAGAGTCCCGGCGACACGAGGTCGCGGTGGGAGGTAAGGAGTAGGAACAGTCCCGGCGACACGAAGTCGCGGTGGGAGGTAAGGAGTAGGAACAGTCCCGGCGACACGAAGTCGCGGTGGGAGGTAGGGAGTAGTCGGGAAGGATAGGTGAAGACGACGAAGAAATGCTCTTGTTCAAAAATACTGGCAATTTATTAGTGCTCTTGCTGAAACGGCGGTTTCCCAGGGTGGGTCACCACTGAACTTGAATCAAGATTTCATCGGCTTATATACCCTCCGTTGCTGCCTGGCCTTGTCCAATCAGAGAAGAGGGAGCTTCCCATTGGCTCGGGAAAACGAAAGTGATATTGCCCGCCAAGCGAGCCAATAGGAAGAAGGGAGTTGATTACAGAGGTAAGAGCGTCACGGACGGCTCGGAAAACATGGACCGCGAAGGGTCCAGGCAGTAGGGAGGGGTTATAGCGGCCGGTGCGAGTGCGGAGGAAAGATACAAGGCTGCCTGAGCAAGAGGTACAACAAGTTAAAGCAATATTTACAAAAAATGTTTTTTAATTTCTTTTTACATTTCAACTACCCTCAAGGCCGTAGACAGACAATAATTTCAGGGATGGTTTTGTGGGCACATCCCCCAATTGCTGGAAGCTAGAAAACATTATAAATGATAAACAGTTCTAGACGCTCTCTGAAGTGGTTTGGAATATTTCTGAATACTAAACACTTGTTGAAGCTCTGTGAAGTGTTTTTCTTATGGTTAAATAACCTCCAAAATGCCGAAGGCTATGAAAATTTCTAAATATTTAACACATTGTACGATTGTGAAGATTGTCGATAATAAATATATTGTAAGATAGTGAAGATTATCGATAGTATATATATTTTACGATAGTAAAGATTATCGATAATATAGTGTACGATAATGAAGACTATCGATAATATAGATAGTGTACGATAGTGAAGACTATCGATAATATAGATAGTGTACGATAGTGAAGACTATAAATAATGTATGATAGTGAAGACTATAAATAATGTACGATAGTGAAGACTATAAATAATGTACGGTAGTGAAGACTATAAATAATGTACGATAGTGAAGACTATAAATAATGTATGATAGTGAAGAGTATAAATAATGTACGATAGTGAAGACTATAAATAATGTACGATAGTGAAGACTATAAATAATGTACGATAGTGAAGACTATAAATAATGTATGATAGTGAAGACTATAAATAATGTATGATAGTGAAGACTATAAATAATGTATGATAGTGAAGACTATAAATAATGTACGATAGTGAAGACAATCGATAATATAAATAGTGTACGATAGTGAAGACTACCGATAGTGTAGATAATGTACGAGAGTTTCCCATCCATAGTTAGATCCAGCAAGTCAGTCAGTATAAGCGGAAGCACATTTGTGACTCGATATTACTTTAGTTGACAATTCCTTTAATTATTTTAATTAAAATAAAACGTAATTAAATTTGAATAAAAATACTAGTGAAACCACTATACGAATAAAATTATAACAATCTCACTAATACACTTTATAGTCAGTAGGTACTTAATATTAAGAAAATGCACTAGCATTCGTCCTGAGAATTATAATAGGAATTGAAGTTGCACATAAATAGTGGAAATGTTTTTACATCACATCCAAAACTAACTCATTTTAAAATATTCAGGGTGTAGTTTTGAACAGATATTTATTCAACACGCGGGTATTTGCATATATTTATTTTGTTTTGGTATTTACCTAACATTTTATAAACACGAGGTTGTTTTGACTTTTCCACTAAAGCAACCTTTGCGCCTGAAATGGTTGTAATTATATGGTAGCCGAGCCTATATCAACTCTACGGTCTAAATATGATTTTAAGTTCCCCTCACCCCACCACGCAAGAAATAAACAACTCCAATTCGAACCATTCACAAGTTGACGGTCGCTGGAAAGAGTCACGCTTTAGTTGACGACCTCTCGCAGGACGGGGCTGTATCTGCTTCCAAGCTTACTAATGAGCTTTAACAGCTCACAAGGAACTCCAGACTTTTGCGGCTCGCTAGTTGGCAGCGCTGGCTACCAATTTACACTCGCAGTGAGGTGCTCCTATACGTACAAACACACTACTAAAAGCAAGCCTTTGCGAGTAAAATGGGGGCCGGATAGATACGTTTTTAAGAGCCCGCCTCGCCCACTGGAAAGCTGGTAACTTGTGTATAGTCGGATTCTGCTAGGATGAACCTTACCTTCCTGGTAACTGTGAGCAAAAAGGGTCTTCATTTCTAGTTCCTAATATTGTTGATACAGCTCGACCCAGCCATCATATTCTAATGTATCTTTACACCTCGTAGAGAAAGTATTGTGATAGTCGAATAATTCGAACTCAAGATTTTAATCAAAGTCGACGTTTTATGACCCCCTAAAACAAAAAAAGTTGTTTTTGCAATGCCTTCCGTCTTGACCTTGGGCTAGAGCCAAAAATATTTTACTGGTTGGGCTAAAACTTGGTATCTAAGATTTTCATAAGGTCCCGGGTTTTTGGAATTAGATTATCTAACTCTTAATCTAGGGGTAGTTTAATGAAGGGGAAAAAAGAGAAAACAATTTTTACTCAAAATTCGCTCTAAAGATTTTGATTAGATTTTATATCTTGATACTGTTTGTTATTATAAACAAGATAACAGTTCTCATTTTCTTATGAAAATTACTTTGAGGTTACTTTAAATGGGGGAAATTTTCCAATGTTCATAATTTCTCCACAACTATTTTAGATACTAAATAACTTACCATTGTAAAATTGTCGTATTATTAAAGATAAAGAGCTTTTATTTGAAATATATGTTTATAACAAACCATTTCTGAGTTATAAGCAAATTAATAGACTTTTAATTCATGTCTTTGAAAATGAATTTGATTTATATGCTCTTTGGTGGACAAAGATGGTATATTATTACATTTATGATCTTTTGTGTAGTGTTTCTATAAGAATGTATAGAACTTTTATTTCGCTTGACAAATATTACGACTCTTTAGTAAATGTCTATTTTAAGATTTAAAAAAAAGGGAGAAATTCTGTGCGGTGCACCGTACCATTTATTTATAGTCTTCATTAGAAAATAGTAAAAATCATTATACACCTATTTTACTGTCGTTAAATGAAGAATACAAAAAGCGTAAACAGTGCATTTGTCTGGTTCTTGTATCTAATACCCAGGTTAATCGGACACAAGATCAGCTCTTGCTCTTTGCTAGCGCACTGAAACAAGTTGCACACGTTTAGAAATACCGCATCATTTAAGGAGTTGATGTGTTTTAAAATAGTTTTCGACAAAATGTAGGCGAACCAGTTAAAAAGTTTAAATTTATAGTCTAACTTTTATTTAAAATCTAACGGTGGTTTACGTGAAAATATGTACTTCTGAGATTAAAGCAAAAAGTTAGAAACTTGTTTTAGCCTTCCTGTGTGAAATAAAGTCATGTCATGATTGGGAGACGATAGAAAATTTTAAGATAATATGCGATTGTTTTATAGGGTTATTATGTAAGTTATCGCACTTTAAAAACACGCTTCTAACTTAAGATTTCGGCATTTTAACTGGTCAGAACTTTCATCTATATTTTGGTGAAAGCATTGTTAAAAAATGAAAAAACACTTAATAAATAACCCGGGATTTATAAACGTCTACGGCGCTTTTCAGGATCCATGCCCATCTCGTCCGCTCCCATATCGCGCATTCCACAAGGAAGAAAGACCTGCGGGGTTTCCCCCTTAGCGATATCCTTGACAGGCCTTTCTAAGGCATTGTCCAGGCGAGGTTACCATGTCCACGGGTTACCCAACTTTCTGTTAGGGAATCTAATGGGGGCCCAGAGCGCACGTTTCTTCTATTTTTGGTAACGTTGGTGGGTCACTCTGAGGTCACCCGACTGTCAAAGGAGACCTCACTCAATTACTTTAAGATTACCGCGGAGCCTTACCGTTGTCGGAGTGTCCCTCAGTGTCATCATTGTCAACGATTTGGCCCTTTCTCCTTTACGTGTGGTGCATTCCCCAGGCGTGTTCGATGTGGGGCAGGCCACCGCACTCAAGACTGTCAGTTATCTGTGAATAGCCCTGAGGTTAAGTGTGCAACTTGTCTTGGAGCTTATCCAGCCAATGGGGGGGGATTTGTCCTCGTAGGGCTCCATACCTCCATGGCAGAGAATGGGTTGCTCCTCCCCTCAGACATCCCACAAGGCCGTCTGCTCCTTATAGACCCACTGGTTGCCCAAGACAAGCGCAGCGCCCTCTCTCAGACCCAGCTTCGTTTCCGGTGCTTCCTTCTGTTGGAGCTATTTCCGGATTTACACCTACTACTTCAGTCGCACTGTCATCTGCCACTCCTCGCCCGGGGGTTCCGCCTGAGGGGCCTTCCATCATTAGGTCCTTTGTTTCAGAGATTTCGGAAATCGTCACTCGTGCTCGTTCCCTCCGAATATGTCAGCATCTCTCTTCTAAACTCCTTGCTCATTGATCTAATCGCAGCTCCCACTCTTTGCGGCCAATTGAATGTTTTTCTTCGGTTTATCCTTCACTTCTTCGATGACTGACGCACCCTCCCTTCTTCTTTGGAATGTCTGTTATCTCATTTTAAAGCTCGTTGAGTTAACTCACCTATTTATAGTCCGTTCTGTCCCTCTTGCCATCGTTACTGAGACGTGGATAAAGCTTGACCATTTTGTGGATATTCCCTCATTTTCCGTATATAGAGCGGATAGGATTGGCAGTCGTAGAGGTAGTTATCTTTGTCCGGGACGACCTTTGTCTTGTCATCATCGGCTCACCATCCCTGCCCTTGCAAACTTAGAGGCTGTGGCTGTTCAATTCTTGGGGGGAACGTATTCGGTCACCCTGTATGGAGCTTACGTTCCTCTGGGTTCGACCCTGTTCTGGACTAATTTGTCCAAGATTCGTAAGTTAGGAGCGGGCCTTGTTCATGGTGGAGATTTTAACGCTCGCCATGTAGAAAGGGCTTGTCGGTCTACTGGTGCGAGAGGTACTCTGTTGCACCGGTTCTCAGCGTCATCCGAGCGTGCTGGACATATTTCTTACCACGGTCCGTCCTTTCCTTTCCTCACCTGAGAATGTATTCTCCCTATCCTCTGACCATAACCCTGTATTTACTTCTCTCTGACTCTCTCCTTTGATTATGAAACTCAATTCAATTTCTCTTGAGCAAATTGGGTTCGCTTCTTTCTTCCTCACTCTTTTGTAATTTTTAGGTTCCAACCCAATTGGTTCTTGAAGAGTGTGCACAAATCTTTACTTCGGCTATCCTTTCGACGGTCTCTTCATCAATTCCTGTACGGAGGCCTCCCTCGTTGAGTCCACGTCTTTTGGCCTCGATCTTAGAGTTGCTGGCGGTGGCAAAGATCTCGTCTCCTTTCTTCTCGTGCTGATTTCCTAATGCTCAGTAGTAGCTGTCGCCGGGAGATTACGAAATAGAGAGCAGGGGTTCAGCTTATGCCCCCGGAGGCCCTTTACCTAGGGGACGGCTCCATATGGCGGTATGTCCATAGCCTGAAGCAACGTATAGTCCCTGTCCCGGTGTTTCGGGTTAGAGAGTCATAATTTGAGTCTGACGTCGAGAGAGCGGAGGTATTGGCGGACTCCTATGACGCCTGCTTTCGTTCTCACGCCATTGTTCCTGGTTCCAAGGACCGCTCTAGTTTTCCTAGCTCACCATCCCTTCCACCTAAACTTACCGATACTCAGATTGACGTTTCCCTAGCTACCACGGCTGAACTCCAAGGGGTCCTATCCCATTTTCACCCTTCCTTAGGTCCTGGTCTTGACCGGGTGTTTAACCCTCTCCTTGCTCAGTTGCCGAAGAAAGTAATAGTTTATTCTCCTTCGAATTCTTAATATGCTATCCTTCTCCTGTCTTCTTATCTCTCCTCCTGAAAGGTCGTTTTAGTGATGTCCATTCCCGAGCAAGGCAAGTCTCCCTATTACCTTCTTCTTACCGTCCCATCAACCTGCTCTCCTGTGTGAGTAAGGGGGCAGATAAGGTAATCTTGAAGCGTCTCCTTTTCTGGGTGGTGAAGAACCGTCTTCTTCCAGATCGTAAATTCGAATTTAGGGCCCACCCATGTGCTAGCCCAAGTCGTCTACCAGATAACCGAGGGGTTTTCTATGCGTGTTAACACGAGGTTCATAGTCCTGAATTTTGAAGGGGCGTTTGACTCCATTTCTCATGCTGGACTTCTGCTTAAATTGGTTTCCTTTGGACTGCCTACTCGCCTACTACACCTCTTCCTTCCTGTTGGGCCGGACGTTTCAGGTTCGCCTGAACACTGTGCTATCCTCATCTCGTCCCATCCTCGCCGGCGTTTCCCAGAGGTCTCCCCACTCCTATATACGTTGTTCGTTCATGACATTCCTATTTCCCCAGGTTGCAGCTTTTCCCTTTACGCGGACAACACAGCGCTTATAGGCCAAGTCCATTGACGTCCACGTTCTCCTGGGAAAGCTTTCCTGTGATTTTCATTCCCTTGCCCTTTACTTCACTTCATGGGAGCTTCTGCTCGACATTGCCAAGAGACAAGCCATCATGTTTACCCGTCATAATCCCAGGCATTTTCCTCCTCTATTTTTGGGGAGAGGGGTTCTTCCCCGGCAAGACTCCATTCATTACCTGGGAGTAACAATGGTGGACCGTCACCTTAACTTTACCGAGCACTTCACTAATGTCCGCAACAAGGCGCACGGGGTCATGTATGCCTTTGCCCATATGTTCTTCAACCACACTGTCCTCTTTCCCTCTCACTTAAGATCATCTGGAGTTGCTTCACGTAATCCCCCCCCCCCTCCCCGTAATCTTAGACCTCTGATTTCCTTCTTCCACCGTAGTCTTGTTCTTAGTCTTCCTCCCCGATCCCGTAACAATCCTCTCGTTAGATCAATTGGTGCCGATCGTGGGGGAACTGCTCGCCCTCACCGTCACATACGTCACCTCCTCCAACAGACCCCGCAAGTTGTCGTGCAGCTTCTCTAGACCCAAGTCATGGCCACCCAACCTGATGGAAATTAACTCTCCATGATCATATAGATCTTAACGTTCAATTTTATTCATCCCTGAGTGCGGCGAGGTTTTTTGAAATCATTTCCACGAATCTTTCAGTTGTTATTCTTTCTCGTTGTTATATGTTATATGGCATAAATTCATCTAAGTAAATGTATGGAATACATTATTATAAGTTTAGCTATAAATATAAACCAAATTAATTTTATAAAATATCTTAAATTTCACTGAAAGAAAGAAGTGGTACGATGCACCGCACAGACTTTCTCTCTTTTGTATCTTATAGTATCCTCAAAGTTATTTTCATGGATAATTGAGAAGTACTATTTTTATTTTTTATGCTAAACAGTGCTATACACATAATTTAATAAAAATCCTTAGAGCGGAATTGGAGAGAATCTATTTTTTTTTCTTACTTTGCTCTTCAGTAAACAGCCCTTAATTTTCGGGTTATATATCTAATTCCAAAAACTCCTCGGGGTAACCTTATTAAAACTCTAAATACCAAATTTTGGCCCGACCAGTACAACGGTTTCGGCTCTATTTTGAGATACAGACAGACGGACGGAATTGCGAAAACAACTTTTTTAGTTTCACGGGGTCATGAAACGCCAACATTCATCAAAATCTCGAGATAGATTGTTTACGTTTCACAATACTTCTCTCTCCTAGGGGTTGAGAGAAAGCTAAAAATGAATCAGCTATTAAAAAATGTATGACAAACTTATTCCACTGAGAATGTACCTAGACAAGGACAGACATTTGTTGTTTATTTAGAATCCTCCGTTGAGGTTTTGTTCCAGGCCCGACTAAAGTTTGTTATAGCGTCAAGTTCTCCGGGGAAGTTGGGAGTGATTCGTTCTTTGTTTTGTCAACTAATTTAATCGACGAGAATCCGTGTTGTCAACAGTTGAGCTCGCGTGTTCACTTGAAAACAAAGCACTCGCGACTGTGTGACGTTTCTTTCAATGGCTGACTGGGGCTTGCCTACTGATATATTCTCTAGTACTGTGCTGCCATTGTCTAACAGCATACGACCACCAGTTCTATTATTAATGGAACTCTATCATGCTTGAACTAATTACTATAAATAATTACAATCAACCAATAAGTATTACTAGCAATACGGCCGGGGTTCAATCCTCGGTCGCGGCATAGATTTATCTGATTACCAAACCCTTCCTTCACCTCTGACAAGATATCTTGTGAATGTGGGGAATGCCAGGTCTCCACCATGGTTCGGATTCCACGTTAAACTGTAGGTCCTCCATTTCATCTCACAATCACCCTACCATTACACATTAGCATAAGTGCGTATAACTCGAACGGGCAGTAAGACGCGNACGTTAAACTGTAGGTCCTCCATTTCATCTCACAATCACCCTACCATTACACATTAGCATAAGTGCGTATAACTCGAACGGGCAGTAAGACGCGGTGCTAATAATAATAATAATAATAATAATTCTAGCAATAACATTTTACAATTTTTATCTTGCCTGTAATAAAGTACTAGTGGAATATATATTTACACTTAAGGGGAAAACCTATCACTCTTAAGAAAATGTTAGTGCATTTTTTCTAGCCCTTGCTATCCATAGACGCTATCCGCGTATTTAGGTTATTTGGATAGGGATGAGTAAGGTAAATACAGTATTTAGGACAATATATCCGTATTTGAGTGTAGGGAGAGTGGGAATCAATTTATAAAATAGCACCTGGCCGGCATTTGAACCCTAGCCCCATCGCCACAGGTAAACCAGACTTGACAAAACTAAGGCCCCTTACATAACAAACTTAATATTACGATAATATATTACAAAACCAAACCATATAGCTAAGAAATTGCATTTTAATAAATTGTGCTAAGTGTTTTTTTTACATCCATTACTGTTTCCCGCGTGTGGTTTAGGTCAGTTTTTTTATTCAAGCCATATATTTTACACTACCGGCTTGCTTGGCCTCATATGCCTTACAATCTATCTTAAGACTAGAACCGGCACAACATCCAGTCCCCAGCCGTTAATTCATCACTGTGAAAGGGTAAACCCACATTTCACCAATCATAAATATTTCGGCCATCGCTAGATTCGAATCTGGGACCCTTAGCTCAGTAGACAGACACGCTACCGCCTAAGCTAAGTTGATGGATATAATAGGCCAGTATTAAAGTTAAAGTGTATAAATTGAGGTAGCACTGTTTAACCAACGATCAATTTCCAAGCCAGGAACTGAAGATAGGGCTTGTCTTTTCGTTCTCCAAGATATAATTATTAATGCCACGACCCTCGTTTAGTCTTGAGATACAACGTGACAAGCAGTCAGCATGGCGTCGCATTAAACTCAGTGTATCCTGTAAGATAGTATTCCGAACTTGGCCAATTCGATAACAGTATGGCTCTATGTTATAAGCTGCACCATAGTGTAACCTGCCAAGGTAAGCTTCCCACCTTTCAGAATAAACGGAGTTAAGGTGGTAGTGTAGGGTACTCGGAAAGAAAAGGGCAGTATTTCTGCAGTTTTTAT
>CABFOV010008352.1:0-23915 GCA_902141375.1 Timema poppense
CTCCCTTCTTGATTGTTAGCATGATGAACACATGAACCTCCCTCCCTTCTTGCTTGGTAGCATGATGAACACATGAACATCCCTCCCTTCCTGTTTGTTAGCATGATGAACACATGAACCACACTCCCTTCTTGATTGGTAGCATGATGAACACAGAGTTTATGAGTATCTTATGAGTACATGCTGAGGATCATTCTCCTTTACAATGAGCCACAAGACTGGTCCCCTCATTCGATGGAAAAATTTGTCTACTTACCCACTAATGCAACAACAATTATAAATTCAAATGCTGGTGTGTGTTTATAAGTGAACTTTAGAAAGTAAAGTTAGTTATATAAAGTTTAACCTATTAGAAATATTATTTCAGTTTTAAACAATGACATTGCACTGATTTATGATACAGCTTTGATAAACTCTTTTGACATGCGAGTTTTTAGTCAATAATTTGTACAACCTTATTTTAGTAATAGATAGCAAACTATACAGTGTTGCAGGAATGGGTTGGGTAAGGAGGTAAATTTTACCCCCCCCCCCTCCATCCATAAATTCTAGTTGAGCATCAGATATAAGTTTTCTTGCTTAGTTTTGTGTGTATTAATTCTAATATTTGGCATGACAAATGAGAAAAGTGCACGACGGGACCGTTAAAATGCAGGTATCCCTAATTATATGTGATCTTACTCTATGCGTTTTTGCTATAATGCAATTAAAAAGTAATAAAAAAAAGCAATGCTAGCTGTGGTCTCGCAGTTACCCTCTGTGGTGGTCACATGACCTTGTGTGCGCATATTCCAGTGAGGACAAAGATCTTTAATGTACAGTTTGGTGTTAAGGGGATGGTATTGACAACATTGGAGATTCATGAGCCAAAGTAAGACAGCTGTATTAAAAGATTTTGTAAAAATATTTGGCATGAACTTTCTGATCCTCATGATTTTGATCCTGAGCATGAGCTTTCCAATTTAAGACGTGTCATAGTTGACATAGCAAGATGTTGGATTTGAGGACGTCCACCAGGTAAATGTGTATTAATCTTTCCAATCCCGCTCAACAGAACTCACCAATAAAGATATTTTAGAAATGGAGAACGGCATAAAGGATGAAGAGGGAGAACCCTATGTTGTTGAGCCTATCAAACAACTTCAACAACACAAACTGCCGTTTTTTTAAACACGTTTACAGTGCAATTTGAGTCATTAAAGAGAATGACCCTAACGTGGGTAGAAGCACCAAAGTTGCCAGAGAGATCCAAAGTTCTTTGGGTTGGTACAAGGAACTCTAGAGAGAGAAAGAGAGAGAGAGAGAGAGAGAGAATGCTGCCTGTCAGCTGAGTCTTGACCATTTCATCAAAGAAATTGAAAATCGTCAGTTTAATGAAGCAGGACCTTCACGACAGTAAGAACCTACTGTCCAAAGGCCTTAAAGAGAGCAAGAGCCTACCATCCCAGAGCCTTCAAAAGAGCAAGAGCCTACCATCCCAGAGCCTTCAAAAGAGCAAGAGCCTACCATCTCAGGGCCATCAAAAGAGCAAGAGCTTACCATCCAAGGGCCTTCACAACAGCAAGAGCTTACCTTCAAGCCCCAGGGCCTTCAAGAGAGCAAGAGCCTACCTACAATCCCAAAGCCTTCAAGAGTAATAATCCAAATTTGCCAGATCCAGTTAATTTATCATACAAGTGAAGAGTAACTGTAAGTGTATCTGTAATATTGTATTAGTTAAATAAATTTAATGTGTGTACAAATTTCAGGGATTGAATATTCACAATAAGTGTAGGATATCTATACTATTGTACTATTTAGATAAATTAATAAAAATTGCACTCATTTACAAATTTTAGGTTTTTATTTCCTTTTTTCAATTGGAGCAACCCCTATCTCACCCATGTTAAAATCAATTTATCTCTACATGTCTTAGTGTTATGCAATTATTTATCTATTTATAAGAACCAATCACTCGTGTAGTACGAGGGACAGCTGTATTACATTTCCCTGGTCTTTTGTAATCCCAAAAATGCTATCCCCTATAAAAAAAATATTTACCCCCATCGCCCCAAATAAAAACATTTCTGCGCCACTGAAATTATATAAGGTTTATTTTAGTTGTTTTACATCAAACTCACAAGCCATATATAACAATCCCCTCACCACTAATCTGTAGTAACAAGAACACATAGAACAATCCCCTCACCACTAATCTGTAGTAACAAGCCATATAGAACAATCCCCTCACCACTAATCTGTAGTAACAAGCCATATAGAACAATCCCCTCACCACTATTATGTAGTAACATGCCATATAGAACAATCCCCTCATCATTAATCTGTAGTAACACGCCATATAGAACAATCCCCTCACCACTAATCTGTAGTAACAAGCCATATAGAACAATCCCCTCACCACTAATATGTAGTAACATATGTAGTAACAAGCCATATAGAACAATCCCCTCACCACTAATATGTAGTAACAAGCCATATAGAACAATCCCCTCACCACTGATCTGTAGTAACATGCCATCACACCACCTGGGTTGGGAAAGGTGAAAACTTTACAATCACTTAAATTAAATGCATTATTTTTCCAAAACCAATTATTAATAAAAATGTGTTTTAAAACTGGTATGTATGTAGTTAAAGATATTGATAATGATAAGACAATATTTACAAACAAAATAATAAAGATTGGTCACCCCTGAAGAACTATAGCTACTGTACAAATATTCAAACAACAACTAAACTAGATGTATATATTATTTTAGTTGTAAACAAAGGTGAAGCAGTAAACATTGTTGCTAAGCAAATACAAGCATCAATATAAACCATCCAATATTGATACATTATTATTAATACTCAATTTGCATTCTGAATTTATTGAAGATTTAAAATTACGTTTTGTGTATAATGTAAATATTTCACATGACAGTCTCACATTTTTACTTAAGGGAAAGTTATGATTAATAATGTAAAAATTAAGTGTAGCTGATGCATTTAATCATTAATATTGCTTCTATTATACTTGTTGCATATTTCATGATTCGCTAGTTTCACTTGGTTATTTCCACCCCTATTCCCCCTCACTCAACTGTATATTTCTTGGAATTAGCCACCCCTCTACCCTCCTACTCACACCTGTTACTTATTCCAGCTCTTACAGTGATCTGTGGATTCCAATCTCTATCACAACTCTGTGAAACTCTCTGGCTCGTTTTGTTTGAATATGAACTCATAAACAAACCCTGTGGAAAGTGATTTTAGTGCGTGACTATTCATAGATAATAAGTTAATAATGTTCTCTGTGTGTGTCTTTATTTAATATAATATGTACTCATTAAACGCAAGTGTTTAGGGGAGCTCCTCTCGCAAACTAATATTCTTAAGAAGACCATCCTCGGATCAAGAAGATCAAGACCATCGCTCCCAAGGTATTCTCGGATCTCCAGTCAAGACAACCCTCAAGGTAGGCTCTACATAATACACCTTTTTATTAAACCAACGTTCAACTCCCATCTCTGTTTTAGTGTAACTAAAACTGGTCCTCCGAAATCAAATTACTTTTTTTTGTTAGTCTTAACTACATCAAGGAGACAGATCGCTCATACAATACTATATTCCATTCACCGTAGGAATTGACTTCTGAAAGGCCTTTTTCCCTACCATAAATCTACTATATAGTAGGATATTGGATAGGAAAAAAGACCTTTCAGAGAGTAATTCCTACCGTGAATGGAAGTCTACAGTTATTATTCCACACAAAGTTCGAAAAACATGCATCATCTTAAAATATCTATTACTCCTAAATTTATGAAAACGGCAATGTATAATACAAACAACATTTTTTTGTAATAATGACCAAACATGCTCAAATGTGTACAAAAAAATATTTAAACTAAGTTTATAAAGTTGACAGCTTCTTCACTCATACGTGCTACAATATTGTACACAAAACAGTGGTTCGACTACAATCCTTTGGAAACATACATATAGTTACTTAAAACGAGTTGAATTCTTTAACGAGTGATGTTTGAAATGGTATGTTTTGTTGTGTTCCAATTAAAGTCTTTAACTAGCCATTTGGAATTGAAAGCGAATAATATAGATTTTTTAAATTGTGAACTAATCATTGCAGTTTATTTAAGTGCTTCATTCGTTCATTCAGGAAATATTTACAACAGCAGAGCAGTAGCCCAAAGCCTATTAGCTTCTTTACCTTTATTTCTATTCTTTCCGAGATGCTTATTTTGTTGGAAATGACGCAACGTCACATGTTTTCTTAGGACACCTAAGGCAGAAAAATATGGCTCAATATTTTGAAATTATAATTATCATAAAAGTAAAATGTTTCTTCTCTGTTGACCAAACTGTAAGCATTAGCAGCTTAGCAAACTCAAAATTTTAAAATATTAAAAGGTAATAATAAAATGATATGTCAAATTAATAAATTATGGAGAATCAAAAGGGGGGGTTAGGGGGGGGGGGCATCCAGTGGTTCAAATAAGAAATTTATTTTGAAATGCTTTTACATAACTTTACATTGCATAAATGAAGATTTTATCTACCAAACTCTATTATTAGCTAGATTTAAATAACTTCTGATTAATTAATCTGAGTATCAAGCCTATAAATTGAGTAACCAGGTCCTAAATAATTTCCATGTGTTAGTTTGTGACAAAGGTCAGATTTGTTAGCTGTCCAATGACCTTAGTTTTAAAAAAAGAATAGTAAATGCAAGCATACTGGTATCAGTCATGTGATTAAAATAAAGTTTCACTCAACTCTTAAAATGTAATCTTTAGTAAACGGTAGTTGCCATGAAATAAACTGATGTATACCATATTTTAATTATTTATTTGGTTTAACGTTAAGCCGTAAGACTAGGCAATCTCTATTTTGTAAATATATATATATATATATATATATATAACCTAGCCAATATTAAAAATACTACAATATATTTTAAAACTCCTCTGTTAATTTCTTGGACACACTGAATCGTGTATACATTGAAACATTCATCAGTCACCTGCCCATTAGTGAAGTTAGTTGTTGCCCCATCAGACAATGGTACCCTCCTGTGAAGCTTAAGACACGCACTCACACATGCTTGACGCTATGGATTTATAACTACAAGATAGAGCTAAAAATGCAATCACCAAACATCAACGAATGAATGTAATTTGACTGGCCTGACACATATGTCTGTGAGAAGAATGGAAGAATACCCTCAATGCATCAGGCCGAGATTGAAACCCTGACTTGTGGATTTACTCACCGTTAGAATCCATGGGCCGGATATTCCTAGCATTCATGATCTCCACCCTGAGTATATCCTCCACAAACTGAAGTCTGATGGTGAGAATCCCCAAGGAGGGGGTCTCTAGGTCCCTCTGGGCCATCAGTCGCTCTTTGAAGTACTGGTGGATCAGCTCGGAGGTCTCCAATCCGTGGACCAACAGCAGATGCTCCATCTTCTGCAGAACCTCATTGTTCCACTCTCTAGACACAGACTCGTCACCCTGACGGAAGAAACTCACCAGGACCTTCAGGGTCTCACTCAGATTTGCAAAAAACGATGGAGGGCGGCGTTTCTAAGGGAAGCAAAAGAACTTGCAAATATTTCAAAACATTAAATTAGTTAACTACCTACATCAAAAACGTCAAATGACTTTTTACCAATTGTTATTGTTATTAAAAAAGAAATTCAGTACATCTTTTTTAATTTAAAATCCCCATATGCTAAGTAGATTAATATGATTCTAAAATAATATAATATACACTATCTTTCTGGAATATTTTCTTACAGGCAGTTTATTTATATATTTGTACTGGCATGTTTATTACAACTGCCACCAACTGTTATTGTAATCCTGAACTAAATGGGTAGATAGCAGCAAATGCAGAGAAGAGAGTCGGACCCATTCAAGAGCAATATAAGGGCACAATGTGAAGGAAATAACCACTGTAAGCTCACCAAGCCGGGTTTCAAATTAGTGTGAACTAATGTGATCAAAGTAGGTCACAGGTACTATATGTGGATTATGGGTTCCTATGAGGCATTGGGACCGCTAATTATATATATATACACAAACAAACATAATATTCAAAGCTACACTTTAAGAACCAATGAGATATACTAAATTAGTTAAAAGTCAAATATTTATAAAACACAAATTATAATTATTAAAAATGAACTAGATTATTATTAAACGTAATTGTAGCATGTATTTATAATATGCACACAGCCCAACACAGGTGTGTAACAGGGGGAGGGGGGATATCGGGATATTTCCCCCTCTCGAAATTTTCTCTTCAATATTTTTTTAATTAAATATTAAATTGTTAATAATGCAAATAAATTATGTAAAACCCCTCAATCCGGCGCTAATGTACATTGTATAATGTATAATTTCCAACCTACGCGCTAGTATCGCCACTTGTGTATTAAGCGCCTTAGTGTGTATATTTATTGTGTGTAGCGTCAAGGGTTGTTGCAGGTGGTAGCGGATAATGTTGCGCCTAGGTAATGGAAGATAACCCCATCCTCCCCCTGAGTAGTCAACGTTACAGTAGGGTGGAGGGACGTTACAGCAGCCGGGTAGTTTGTGCCGAGCTCTGGCATTGGAGTGCTGTTCTTTGTATTGTGAAGTGTTGTGGAAAAAGATGAGTTAAAGACAATGGGATTGATTAATCTTTTTAATAGATAAAGTAAGAAGAATTGCCCAAATGATAGTGACTCGAGCTCAGAAGTGGCAGAAGACAGTGGAAATGAGCCTGTAAATACCACCTTTAGTGAAAGATCAGTGGTAGAATCATCAGCATGTCCAAGTAATAAGCCTAGTCCACTTGTTTGTAGCCCTTGCCTGAAACCCGATAATCGTAAGTACTCTGCCTTTGCAACTCCAAACCCTCTTGATGTTGGACTATTGGTGGGGAAATCCCGTACATTTGTAGAAAAGTATAATTTTCTTCAAAATGCCTGGGTCCCTAATGATCTAAACAAGTTTCCACTTGGACAACGAAACTTAACATTTCAGAAAAAAATGGCTGTTGGAGTTCCAGTGTCGTAATTAAAAGAAGGGGACTTTTGTAAATATTGCGTTATTTTCACTAAGGATTCTGACTGAGGTAGGCAAGGGAAATCATGGTTAAATTAGAGGCATTTGTTAACGGCCCTTTTAAACGATAGAAAGACGCCCAAGAAGGTTTTAGAATAAACAAAGCAAGTGCCTACCACCAGAAATATTAAATTTCAACTCAGAACTTTTTTGCAGTGTTTGAAAACAAAACTCATAATATTCCAAGTGAGCTGGATAAAGGAAGACAAGAACAAATTTGGGAAAATAGGAAAAAAGTGCCGCTGGTAATCAAGACAATTATTTTTTGTGGTCGACAAGAAATTCTTCTGCGTGGTTACTCTGATTCTGGGCCAGTAACCCTACATAGGGAAAAATGAAAGATATTTTAGAGCCCTTTTACGATTTAGAATCGAAAGTGGCGATGAAATTCTAAAGAACCATTTAACTCTATAAGGAAAACCTCTTTTCGCTTTATGAGGTAATTGTATTATATTTGGAAGAAGGTACAGGAAAGGTGGATAGAAACATATAAAAGGGGGACAAACACAATATGGCCTTTACAATGAAAAGAACAACACAGTTCACACTTTACACTGCTGCCAATGGACAAAGAGGTAATGGTTGCCTCTTAAAGAAAATTGATCGTCACCGCCCAATCCCCCCACCCAGGTTTCATTCTATCGGAACTCATCAGGGAGGAGTGTGAAACGTGCAACGCAATTTCCTAAAAGAGAAAACCAAAAAACACAAAAGACGAGAAAAGGGAAAATGGTAAAGAATAATAGAACATATAGATAGGAACAAATAAAAGGTATATATATGTTCTATTATTCTTTGCCATTTTCCTTTTTTCTCCTCTTTTGTGTTTTTTGGTTTTCTCTTTTAGGAAGTTGTGTTGCGCGTTTCACACTCCTCCCTGATGAGTTCCGATAGAATGAAACCTAGGTCGGGGGTATGGGCGGTGACGATCAGTTTTCTTTAAGAGGCAACCATTACCTCTTTGTCCATTGGCAGCAGTGTAAAGTGTGAACTGTGTTCTTCTTTTCATTATAAAGGCCATGTTGTGTTTGTTCCTTTTATATGTTTCTATCCACCTCTCCTGTACCTTCTTCCAAATATAATATAAAGAACCATTTAAGAAATTGCGGGAATTACTCATTTTATACTAGTCCACATATTCAAAATGAAACTATTGTATCATGTGGTGAAAGGACCAGTGATGCCTATGCTCGGGTCAAAGAAGAAGTACATTTCTTGCCCGTACTAAAACCTCTATGGACATTAAATTTCTTTTGTTTTTGTAACCCATAGTAACGTTGTTGATATGATTGTTGGTTGTGTATGGGTTTTTTTTGATAAGAAAAGTATTGTTTGTGTTGTGATGAAGAACTGGCTATTGTGCATAAATAGGACTATTTTATTGGAGTGTTTACTGCTGTGGAAGATGTTGGTGAGAATAAATAACTTATAATTATTGTTGTGGTGTTAACCCATAGAGCTATAATATTTTATTATCCAGCATACCCGTTAGTGGCGAGTTCGGGTACCCAGAGGCCCGAGGTTAAGTCCGGGTTGTTTCTACACTGACGCCAGCCGGGCAGGCTAATAAATAGTGTGTGGAAACAGGGATGTGGACTTATAAGAAGGCGAGGGAGCAGTGAGGGGGAGAGAACCCTTACAGTGGAGACGTAATTGTATCTAGTATCTGAATCTGTTAGTATATTGGCAAATGAAACTACAGATATTTCTGGTGCTAAGCAATGTTCTCTTTGTGATAGGTGTACAGAAATAATAGATAGGAAGTTTGTTTTAAGAGAAGGTCTTTTTGAAATTCGGTCCAGTTGAATACATCTGTGGTTCGGGTCTTGCAAAAGAGTTTTTGGAAATGGGCGTAAACATGAGATTTTTGAGAGGTCAAGGTTATGATGGTGCTGCAGCAATGAGCAGACAATTTAAAGGATGTACTGTCTTTATACGTAACATTTTTCCTGGAGTAGTTTATGTTGGAGACACTGACTAAAATGCACGATCCAACCACTGCACCAATCACGAAAGGCGCTGCTGTAGCTCGAGCATCAAAAGTTAGCCAATCACATAGCTTTCACTTTAACAGTTGTTCTTTTTCCTTCAACAAACCGACCGCGTCGTTTTGTGCTCACGCTAACCCTTTTTTCGTGTTAATAATTAGCCCACTAAGTGTATTTGTAGATTGTATGTTCGTCTCTGACGTTAATTTTGTGTACTCGACATTAACCCTTGCTAACAGTTTAGATCTACTGCTCCAGTCATGTACTTAATCTTGTTCTTTGTCAGTCATGTTCAGTTCCAGATATAAGCAACAGTTTAGCAACCTTGAAAGATATGATTTAATTATTTAGACTTCCAACCAAACGTGTCACAGTATTGAAAAACATTATTCTAAAAAAAGAAAAATTTAAAAAATGATGTACGGAGAACACGCCTCCTCAAATTCTGCGAAACTCATTGGGTTGAACACCTGGATGCTATTCTTCTCTTTAAGGAACTTTGTCTTCCAATATTGGAAGCTTTGAGTGAATTTCGAAATTTCAGTGATGTAGAATCATCCTCTAAATAATTTGTGCTAATTTCAGCTTTGAATAGTAGCCATTTTTTGATGTCACTGTGTGTTGTGAGCAAAGTTATTGGTTTACGCAGGGCTTATGCACCTTCCTTCAATCAAAGCAGTCAGATCTTGTTTCTGCTATAAATCATGCTGAATCGTTGAAGGAAGAGATTCAACAAATGAGAGATGATGCCGCAAACTTGTTTAAAGCCATTTAACGTGAGGTCCATCAAATTGTTGATAATCTACGAGCTACAATTCAGATACCTTACCTTTGTGGTATGCAAACTACTAGGTCTAACTGCACTTCAAGCATGAATAAACCCAAAGAGTACTATAGGGTTTCCCTTTCTATACCGTTTCTTGACTTTTTTATTCAAGAAATGAATGATACATTTCTAAACCACAAACATGTATTGGAAAAGCTTAATTTTTTACCCTCAGAAAAATGTGCAAATCTGAATGACAACAAAATAAAAATATGCTGTGACACTTTATCAAATCAGTGGCTCGATGATGCATCATCTATACCTGCAAAGTTCATATGTGGGAAACAACATGGATTCAAAGTTCTGACTATCTATCCCTGTGACTTCATTAGTGCTCTCAATGAGCATGAACAAAATATTTTCGCAACGATACACAACTTTATTAAATTAGCAGTGACATTACTAATAACAACTGCCACCAGAGAAAGGTCCTCCTCATAGAGGCGGCTGAAGAGTTATCCACTTCACAGAACAGACTTAATGGTCTATTCACAAAGAAGTTATGGTTGATCCCGAAGACGTTTTAAAAACATGTAAAAAAAACTCGAAGATTAGGGTTTGTAATATAATGAAAACTAAAGGTAAGACAATAACAGTTTCTATTATGTGACATGTAAACATTTAAAACTAATATTTTTAATAAATTCAGTAATTTTAACAGAATTTGTTACATTTTAATGAAATTACATGATTTTTTAAAAAAAATTTTTCAGTTTGATAAATTTCAGAGTTTTTGGCTAAATTGTTTAAATGAAATATCAATTTTCATAATGTTTTATTAAAAATAACTGACCATTTCAAGGGAAGAAAGTAAACTGTAGAAAATTTGTTTAAATCTGTCGCAGGAGATAAAACATATAATTTTAAATTTATTTCTCATGTAAAATCAAAATCTAGGGGTTAATATTTATTTGCCAAAATTTGAATTCATATCCCCTCCCCCGAAAATAAAATCCTGGTCATACTGTCTGGTATCCAGCACTAATACATGGATTACCTGGCAGAGCTACCAACACTAGCTACTCAAACAACTTGCCGATGTTACTAAATACTGAATTAAACTACACCAGCAGCATTAACCTGGGGTGTGTGAATACATGTATGGGGTCTATTATATATATAATCACTTAAAACTTTTAATTCTATTATCCTTTATTTAATACATACAATTTATTTTAAATGTAGACTTTATAGAATTTGATTAACTTGCATCATGAACAAACAATCTTGGGGATACAAAGTTAAAGAGAAATTTTATCTGGAGGTACGAGTACTCAAACAAAAGCAGTTGAATAACACTGGCATAGAATATAACAAATTAGCTGAATTTATACCAACTAACTTTCAGCAATATATTACAATATATATATATATATATATGTGTGTCACAGGTATAAGCTGACACACCACACAAATTATGTTGTGCTCAGTCAACGTTTAAAATAAGGCCCTATACATGCATTAGATACAAAGGGTCAATTTTAGGCAAGGTCTAAATTAATTAAGGTAAAGTGATTAATTTCACCAACATGGTATTGCAAAGCTAGATGTGTTGTCGTGTCTAGAGGTGAGATTTAAATCAGCAAAACAAATGACTGGGCTCACCTCGAGGTTGCTTTCGACCAGCGCGTACATGACGAGAGACAACTTCTCCCAGATGATGGCCAGAATGCGGTCAAAGTTGTCCACGTTGAGTTGCGAGTGAAGGGTCACCAAGTTGTCATCCAGGTACTTCATGAGACGATCCACGGTGTTGCAATCTTGGTTCAGAAGCTCCGCCCCCTCCATCAGGAACCGATTGATGGAGGGCGTCATCTAGGAGAATTCGAGAAACATTGGTGAGGTTACAGTCATGAGACACAAGTTTCATCTCAACTTGTGAGATTGTATGTCTTCAAGTGATCTGGGGAACATCCTGTTGAACTAAGATACAGCAGCCCCATGGCTTCTTTGGTGCTGACTGACAGCTCACAGCTGACTTCTGATAGTCAACATTTAGGTATATAACTAACTTTTTTGACTGCAAGAAGTAACAGCTACTAAACACATGTTTTTGCAGATCATATGGTTCGGCGTAGGGATACATAATTTGGTCTGGTAACTCTTCAAAGCCGTCAGCTCTCAGCTGTGAGCTGTCAGTCAGCACCAAAGAAGTCGTGGGACTACTGTACCTTTCTTCCTACCAAAATCACACAATATCTCTAAAGGTGAAATCTCTTTGATGCACACACTCAACAAATCCTGAATTGTCTAGGTTGTTAACAAACAACCACCAGGTTCATGAAAGGGTGTTGATCATTAGTTATTAAAGAATAATAAAATGTTCTTGTCATTTCATCGAGTGAGCAATGGCTAGATATGATCATTGTTTGCCATTATTCCCCACTTACACAATTTAAGCAAATTTTCTTAAGAGTTAAAACCATCTTAGCCAAGCTGTTGGAAAGTAAATTATTATTTCATGCTTCAACTGTTTTTTCTTACATCATCTGTAAGTAAAATAGTCGAGAAAGGGAACACAATCTTTCTGATAGAAATGGGGGCAAGATTTATAATAATGGGGGAATCTTATATCCACAGCAACGGAGCGAGGAGGCACTTATCAATTAGACATATCATCTTATACGATGACATCGCCAAAGGACTTATGGCACTTAGACGATTGGGTCACCTAAATAGAAACAGCATGGAAATGTTAAATTAGGCCCTACACGAACACTAGAGTCTAACCAATCCAGAGCAACATGAATCCCTGGAAGATATGCATTTTGGGAAAGCATAGTTGACAACTTTTAAAGAGGAGTAAGTTTCGAGCCAAGGAACCTTTAGAGCTAGTTCACACAGACTTATGTGGGCCAATGGAGTCCAGTTCGTTAGGAGGAAATAGGTATTTCTTCATCCTTGTCGATGAATGCACCAGATATACCCATGTTTATATTTTAAAATCCAAGGACCAAGTCCTAGATTAGATCAAAAAGTATTGTGCCCTGGTGGATAACCAACAAAACAAGAAATTAAAGTTCTACGCTCAGATAACGGTACAGAATATGTCAATTGGAGGATGACAAACTTCTTGAAAGAAAAGGATATTCAACACCAAAAAACGATAAAATAATCACTGCAGCAGAATGGAGTCGCAGAAAGAGCTAGCAGGAAAATTGTGGAGAAAGCTCGATGCAGACCTTCCCAAAACATACTGGGCTGAGACAGTCACGACTGCTGTTTACCTAAATAAAATAATTCCAACAATAATACTTGGATGCGAGACCATGGCACCAATACCAATTGAGAAAAGAAAATGGGATCCTCGTTCAGAAAAATTAATATTCATGGGATATTGTGAAAACACAAAGGATATCGTCAAATTGACCAAACCACCAATCAAATAACCATCAGTCGTGATGTAATCTTTATGTGAAAAAAAAAATTATCAGAACAAATATAATAGAAGAGGTGCGCAGGCACTCAATTCCTCCGTCAGTTAACCTTGACACGAATGAAGACCAGGGAGAGAACACAAATGAAGCCCCGGGAGAGAACACAAACTAAGACCAGGAAGATAACGCTAATGAAGACCAGGAAGATAACGCTAATGAAGACCCGGGAGAGAATACAAATGTCAGGAGGATGGTGCGGGTGGTAGAACTGAGGGACTGTTTTTTGGTTTCTCCTGTGACTGAACAACAGAAGAGACTCCTGAAACATTGGTAAGACGGTCTGTGAGTGTCCGGAGGCCCACAACTGATCCACATTTCGTGACTTACCTTGTTGCAGATAGAGTTGCTGTCAACGCCAAGCGAAGCATTAACAAGCCCACATGCTTCAAAATGAAAGGAAGCTAAAGGTGAGGAATTAGCATCTTTTTTAACCAATAAAACTTAGGAATGGGCCTCCTTGCCCAAAGATAGAGCATGTCTCAAAACAAAGTGGAACCAATAAAACTTAGGATGGGCCTATTTGCCCAAAGGTAGAGCGTGTCTCAAAACAAAGTGGCTATTCAAGATCAAAGACTTGTCTTCAGAGCGACTGAAATATAAGGCAGGTCTGGATGTGAAGGAATGCAGCCAAAAACCAGGAATAGATTATGAAGATTTTTTCCCCCGGTGATAAATTTTCTTCACTAAGGTACTTATATGCAGTGGCCGTTAAGGAAAATCTAGAATTCATTCTGCGTGCAGTAGATAATGCACAATGTGTTTTGTTTATTTAAAGAATTATAAATGATGTATTTTTTGATTCACACAGTTTTGTTTAAAATCCTAAGAATTATATTCTTTTAAATTATAATCAGGCTGCACTTGAGAGCTTCCAACTGATTTATCATCACTACTTGACTTACCTTCTCGTGAGGCAGCTGAAAGATTGGTATTCCTAGCAATAATGAGATGTCTCGGTCCAGAGATTGCTCTCATAACTAACCAATCTAGTCTGTTTTCAAACGAACCACAAGACCTTCACTGGACATCCGTTAATAAGATAATGTGATATAGCTGGGACTAGGAGCGACGCTATTTGCTACCAAGGGAATCAACACGAGTCAAAGATATATTCAGATGCAGACTATGCTGGGGATAGAACTACAAGAAAATCTACAACTGGATATATCAGTCTTTTAGAAGAAGCACCAGTCACCTGGTCATCTCATGGACAAGGGTGTGCCAACTACAGAAGCTGAATATATAGCAGCATCTCCAGCAGATCAAGAAAGAGTGTGGCTAAGAATGATGCTCATAGAACTTGATATGATTTCCAATGAACCTACCCCTCTAGGTTAGCTAAGAACTGTGAGAATCACAAAATGTCTAAACATGTCTCTGTTAAGTACCATTACCTCCACAATTGTGTAGAAAATAATGTCATAGTCATTCAATAGGTTCCTTCTGAAAAACAGCTATCACATTTCTTAACTAAGGCTTTGACATAAACGAATTATGTATGAATATTGAATCTATGTCAACAAGAGATATCAATTAACAAAGAGTGGGCTTGTTGAATATATGATTACGTAGTTTGATTACTTTGCTCATCTTGATAACTATTGAACTTGATGAGTCTTGTCATTCTCTCCAGGTTATATACATGAGGTCAATGCAATTACAAAACAATTTATTCTGCGCTGTTTGGTAAAGTTATTGTGTATGGTTTAATGTTAACACAGTTAATATGTACAGTTTATTATTCTAAACCTTAACACTCCAGCAGTTCAAGTATATTACTGTCACAGTCTATTGGAAGTGATCTACCTTTTCTCCACAGTCTCCAGCAGTTAGAGTATATTACTGTCACAGTCTATTGGAAGTGATCTACCTTCTCTGCCACAGTCTCCAGCAGTTAGAGTATATTACTGTCACAGTCTATTGGAAGTGATCTACCTTCTCTGCCACAGTCTCCAGCAGTTAGAGTATATTACTGTCACAGTCTATTGGAAGTGATCTACCTTCTCTGCCACAGTCTCCAGCAGTTAGAGTATATTACTGTCACAGTCTATTGGAAGTGATCTACCTTCTCTGCCACAGTCTCCAGCAGTTAGAGTATATTACTGTCACAGTCTATTGGAAGTGATCTACCTTCTCTGCCACAGTCTCCAGCAGTTAGAGTATATTACTGTCACAGTCTATTGGAAGTGATCTACCTTCTCTGCCACAGTCTCCAGCAGTTAGAGTATATTACTGTCACAGTCTATTGGAAGTGATCTACCTTCTCTGCCACAGTCTCCAGCAGTTAGAGTATATTACTGTCACAGTCTATTGGAAGTGATCTACCTTCTCTGCCACAGTCTCCAGCAGTTAGAGTATATTACTGTCACAGTCTATTGGAAGTGATCTACCTTCTCTGCCACAGTCTCCAGCAGTTAGAGTATATTACTGTCACAGTCTATTGGAAGTGATCTACCTTCTCTGCCACAGTCTCCAGCAGTTAGAGTATATTACTGTCACAGTCTATTGGAAGTGATCTACCTTCTCTGCCACAGTCTCCAGCAGTTAGAGTATATTACTGTCACAGTCTATTGGAAGTGATCTACCTTCTCTGCCACAGTCTCCAGCAGTTAGAGTATATTACTGTCACAGTCTATTGGAAGTGATCTACCTTCTCTGCCACAGTCTACAGCAGTTAGAGTATATTACTGTCACAGTCTATTGGAAGTGATCTACCTTCTCTGCCACACTCCAGCAATTAGAGTATATTACTGTCACAGTCTATTGGAAGTAATCTACCTTCTCTGCCACAGTCTCTAACAGTTAGAGTATATTCCTGTCACGGTCTATTGGAAGTGATCTACCTTCTCTGCCACACTCCAGCAATTAGAGTATATTACTGTCACAGTCTATTGGAAGTGATCTACCTTCTCTGCCACAGTCTCCAGCATTTAGAGTATATTACTGTCACAGTCTATTGAAAGTGATCTACCTTCTCTGCCACAGTCTCCAGCAGTTCCAGGATCTTATTGCCGACAGTCTCCACAGCATTGTCGATCACCAGTTGCAAGGTCTTTCTGCAATGGTCTGCTGCGTTCTGTGTCCTGTAGTCGCCCAGGGAAGTTACTATTTCCTCCATTCCCAGCTCGTTCACGAAGGGAACAATAGACTGGCGGACATACTCGATGTTGTTGATGGCCAGGCACCACTAAAAACACCAGCCAACAACCGTTAATAAACACATACAATTATGATTAATCAACTCTTCTATATGCACTCAAAAAAAGCTCAAATTCAAAGAGTAATATCACAAAACAAATATGTATTAAGATAAACAGATTCAATTTGCGAACCAAACACTCATTAACACAATTTATCAACTACCTCGACATGTTAATATCCACACACCTCACAAATTATTAACAAAGCTCCACCTTCCATTTGAATGAAAAATAGATCAGGCCAGTGTTTGTATAAATACAATCCTTTTAAATAGTCTTAGCTTCCCACCTTTTATTAAATTATTTTAATAGCTATCTAACATTTCAAGTAAACCAGCTCTAATACTACATTTAGATTATTATTATTAATAAATCCCTTTACAAATATACATTATCATTACTAATAAATTTCTTTACAAACACACATTGTCATTATTAATATATTCTTTAACACTCAAACATTATCATTATTAATAAATCAATTAACACTCAAAAATTATCATTGTTAATAAATTTTTTAACACTTAAACATTATCATTGTTAATAAATAAATTAACACTATCTCTTTGACTTTAAAATTCATTGTTAAAACATACATGAACAAGCCAATAATTTTTCTACATAACATTTCATTTCTTAAAGGCTTATGAATACAAGAAACACACCCACCCTGATAAAACACGAGCCAAGCAGACTACTACGGAATGTGGACCGTTCCCGACTGACTGACATACAATTAGGATTAGCCACAGAACAACTGACAACGATAGCTATAAACTTTGGCGTGATTATTGATGAAAATCTTAATTGGACAGATCAGGTAACTTCGATTTGCCTGCTTACATTAACTGAGAAGGTTAGATCATTTTCTCCCAGAAAATGTACGAATTATCCTTGTCCAGAGCTTAATAATGCCGCACTTTGACTACTGTGACGTAGTATACAATGATCTATCAGAACAACTACAAGGACTACAAAACACATGTGTTCGATACATACTTAACTTCAAACGGCATGACCATATTTCTAAGTATTTTAATAAACTGGGTTGGTTATGAATAAATCAAAGGCGAAGGCTACATTTATTAGTATTGCTCCACAAAATATTATCAACATCTCAGCCTCAATACCTCTCCTCACGGTTCCTATTTCTGAAAGATAAACACAGCCAAGCTATCAGATCAGAATCCACTCTACAGATGTATATTCCCACATAGATCTCAAACATAGGCTCGTTCTTTCACTGGCTTGGAACAAACTAGATAACTCTACTCGTCATCTAACATCTAGACTTGGAACAAACTAGATAACTCTACTCATCATCTAACATCTAGACTCCCCTTCAAGCGTGCAGTTAAACAATCTATCTGGTCTAGTCAGCTAAACTGAGTTCTATAAACTACTTGAGCTTTAAATGGGTGTGCAAATGGTTTTCTACTTACTTGAATATTTCTTTATTAAATTGTATTTCAATAAATGTAATAGTGTTTGTTGTATTCACCACTAGTAGTGGAATAGAAGGTTAAATCCTTAACTTCGCCAGATAAATAAAGGCTATTATTATTATTATTATTATTATTATTATTATTACTATTAAATCAATTAAGACAAAGCAGTGCAGCTTGCCAAAACTGTAAAAACTGTACAAACTTCAAACATCACAGCATAATCCGGAAACTTTTCATAAAATCAAGATTTTGTAGGAACCCTGGAAATGGTTTACCCGAGGAGGTGACCCTTTCAATTTGGAGGAAGAGGTCCAAGTCTTTGAAGTAATTTTTCAAGACTGCAGTAATCAGGCCCAGGGTGATCTGAATGTATTCCATGTGTTCAAGAACGCCACTACAAATGTCCAGCAGCAAGGGTAAGGTGTCATTTTTGAAATAAGGTTCATCAATGTGCAAAATTGTGTTTTATAAATAAGTCTTCGGATAAAAGCTTATCGCTTCAGTCCAATTACCTATTTCTAGGTTTATTATATACTCGGAAAAATATCACATTTGTAAATTCATTGACATAAAACAAATATTATAATAGATGTAAGAAGTATTTGTTGTATATCCTGGACACAGGAGCCCAGACTAATGTATTGGGTGCAAACACTTATAGAAATCTAAACTTATCAGAAAATAAAATAAGCTCTACATTTACTTGTGTCCTAATATTTAGTAAAGAGTTTCTTAGTGTTAGAGGTAACATCATATCAGATGCAAAGAAACTTAAAAAATTCAATATAAGAGAGAGAGATTGTAATGGGATTCTAGGTCTTAAAGCTTGCGTAGAACTTAAATTAGTTTAGATAGAGTCACTTTTGAAAAAATATCTGAAGGTTGACAGTGCCTAATCAATCACTACAGATTAAAACTAATTTAGGTGAAAAGTACCAGATATTTCTAAATAAATTTAAAGATATTTTTGAAGGTCTTGGAAATATAAATAGATATTGCCATTTATCTATAAATAAAAAAAAAATAAGTCTGGTTTTAGAACCTATCTGACACTTTAGCTCGGTCAGTAGTGTGTCTGTCTATTTAACTAAGAGTCCCGGGTTAGATTAATGGTATGGTCAAAAAATGTATCAATGGCGAAACGTGGGTTTACCCTTTCACAGTGATAAAAAAAGGCTGGGGTTTAGATGTTGCACCTGTCCTAATCTTAAGTTAGATTATAAGGCATATGAAACTAAGACAGGCCTAGCCAGCTGGTGGTGGATAATATACGGCTTGAATAAAAAATCAACTCGGGCCATAGCTTGGAAAAAAAGTTACTGCCCAATGCTGAAAATGTAATTGCAATAAAATAAGCTGATTAGCAAATATTTAAATTATTTTTTTCTTGCACTACTAACAAAACTACCAAATATATTTAATCGAATTTAAGATAGTAAAAATGATCTCTAAAAAGCATTACACCAACATTAATTCTATTTATTAGGACACAACTCTCCTTTGTATCTTTATAAAATCCATAAATGGACACATATAACAATATCTATTTAAAGTTTAACAAATATTTACTCTTTGTATCACATTTCATTGAAAACGTGGGAAATCACGATTTAAGCAAGCTTTTAATGATACTAGCAATTCAATCCCCCTTCTGCTTAGTTTTCTGTTCAATCTAGCAGTCAAAAAGGGTGTCCTTGCGATCAATCTGCTCACCTCTGTTGTGACTTCAAATTTCTTCTCGTATATAGACTGTGTCTCGCCCATCCCTTCCACCTTTTTACTCATCTTGTCTGCATAGAACACCGAACACCTGCAGATGTCCTAGAAGAGCCAAGCTATTCATTAATATTATTCAAGAGAATAGCTCAAATCCATCAATGAACTATTGTATTAATCAAGGTAAAAGATGGTTCAGTGTGCACATTCAATATTTTCAAAAAGGAATATATTGCTGTGAAAAAATACTACACTTTTTAGTTAGTTTTTTGATCCCCTACAACTTCCTAAATATTGGCTGTTTAGTTTGGGAACTTCCTCTAAAATATAAATGAAATATTCTAAATTTATTAACATTATATTTCAAAGATATATATATACATATATATAAAACATAAATGAAGACATGCACAGTTTTAATTATTCTTAGATATGTTTGAAAATCTTATTTGTTAAAAACCTCAACCTATAATTTATGTAGTTATACTGGAATTAACAAAATTTAAGCCATCAAATTTTTCAAATATTGTTTATTTTATGACTTAATAATAATAAATATAATAATAATAATAATAATAATAAAGCTTATTAGCTAATGAAATAGTTTTGAATAAATGAACTTACATCAATAATTTTGGCCACAAATGTATAGGAACCCTCTACATCCGGCCAAGACAGTTGCTGCCAGAATATTTTGATCTGAAAGAATTAGTTATGATGATAATAATAATGATAATAGCAGTAATAACAATAACCATAATAATAACAACAACAGTCTTACACCTTAGCTCAGTTGATAGCGTATCTGTCTGTCTAGTGAACTAAGGGTCACAAGGACTGTCCTAGTCTTAAGGGGGCCGCCTACCGGAGCGCTGGAATGCGTTACAGACGTTCAGGAAATTGGCCGTGGTTAGGTAGTGTTTTATTTTTTACAGACTTGATCTAAGCCAAAATGAAGATAAAAGGTGGGAACAAGCTTATCTAGTACTCTCAACCTTACAGTTTGATAATCTAAACATAACAAAATCAATGAGAATTCGAAATATTGTCACAATTCTGAGACGAGGGTAATTACTAGAAAATCCTAGACACAACCTCTCAGAAACACAAAGTCACTTTTAGATAAGGTCACAACAGAAAATGTAAACACAATTGATAATTTCTTTTGCTGTTTTGACGCGTCAAAGCTAATTATTTTCAGCCATATCCTCCATCTACGCTTTTGGAAGTAAAGAATAGTTGGAGAAAGAAGAAAAGGCAGTTGACTCCATGCGCATGCGCTCTTTTAGTTGGATGTCTGCCTTCTCCTTGTTGAGAGCTGAGACAACGCACAGTGAGCCAGCACATTTTTAAGTTTTATGTGTTTGTTAAAAAATGTTTAAAATAATAATAATATCTGCCGTAGCTCTTATTGTAAATGTATAAAGCAATGTATTTAAAAACTGGTCCTGTGTTTCCGAACAGTTGTGTATGCTTTTCCTTCTTATGATAGCTATTATAATTAGATACTAATAACATATAATTATATTGTTTTTTTGATAAATTAAAACTACTATGAACAATAATACAAGCAAAAGTGATTACCGTAAAGGGAAAATAACTAAACTTAAATATCCGCTTACCGTAAAAAATTAGGATGGAATAAGGGGAAGAAGCATTTGATTGGTGGATCAAAGTAAGTATATACTGATTTATCAGTATGAAAACAGAATCTAGTTAACTGTTCGACGGTTGCGTGATAGTTTTATTTTGCCGGGTTGTTCCTATATTCAGGAGTGAGGGGTTAAAATTGCGTCCGAAAGCTTCATTAAGCTGGTCCCGTAAAGTAGAGAACCCCAATTTGAATTGTGTTACATGAGCTTCACAAAATTTTAATCACTCCACGCAAGATAAAATTTAATTTTAATAAAGCTTAATTCAGCTCTGATACATAAAGGTTAAATCTAAAACAATTAACACAATGTTTTAGTGCCTGATTAGTAGTCTCAACTGAAACAGTTCCTAAATCAGTTCTACAATATAAAAACCTTGAGCAACATTTTTATTTTCTTTCTGAGTAAGTGTGAATTCACCTTTTCCATATTAGATAAATCCCGTAATGTTCAACCCTAAATGTCGAAACAATTAGGGTCATATTGACACGTGTTTCTGAATTATTGCTCTACATGGTGGGGCTACGTGAATCTAGTCTCCCTCAGCCGGTAATGTACGCCCCTTAGTACGTTGTAAATAAAGAACTAATTCTGAGACTGCTGGATTTAAAGAGCTAATAATGCACTAAATATTGACCAATGTTTCAGGATTAGTGCCTTACTTGGTGAGATAAGCTTCACGAATCCCCACCAAGGTGCATTAGCGGTAGTTTTTTTAAATGAGAAGTTCACTTTGGTTTTATAATCTCCACACACTAATGTGAGAGCGCTTATTCGTATCAAATACTTCCTCGTCCTTAGCAAATTATTTTTTTATACTTTTGTTTTATTTTTTTTATAGTTTTCCCCCCACAAAATTAATAAAGACTTATTTTTAAACCAAAACCGTGTTATTAAAAATTCATAAGAAATTTAATCGAAGAATAATATTTGTTCACATGACTTCATAATAATAAAATAGAGTACGAGGATATTTGTTTTAAATTTTTTGGTTAAATTGATAGATTTTTTAAAAAAATACAAGTTTTATGTTACAACTAGACCCCCCCCCCCCCTCCCCTCATTATTATTTTCAACACACATATTGAAGAATCATCATAGAGACTACCATAAAATATGAGAGACTATCGAAATTTTTATGAGGAATAAATTAAATTTTCAAAATAAAATATAGCCTTTGTTACTCGCTGATAATATAACTTTATATTGGTGAAAGAATTTTTAAANCCCCTCATTATTATTTTCAACACACATATTGAAGAATCATCATAGAGACTACCATAAAATATGAGAGACTATCGAAATTTTTATGAGGAATAAATTAAATTTTCAAAATAAAATATAGCCTTTGTTACTCGCTGATAATATAACTTTATATTGGTGAAAGAATTTTTAAAATTGGTCCAGCAGTTTTGGAGTTTATCCATTACAAACGAAAAAACAAAAAAATCAATCCTTTGTATAATATTCAAATATCATACTTTTTATAATATTAGTGTAGATAATTAATACTTGAACACGCTTGACAAAATTAAATCCTGTATTATTTTACATGCATGTGATATGTGCTAGCAATAAAATGCTCAGATAATTACACTTTTTGCCTGAGATTTTTGAGCTACACGCTGAAATACAAATTAAGCTAAATGTAAGACAAAGCACGGCAATTTATTATATTTAACCAATTTTATATAACACCATTATTATATTCAATTTACAGAAAATACTTAATAGTTATAAGAAAATAACTTTTTATTAAAAGCATGTATTAAATTTATGTGATTGGGTGAATGATTAATGACCAAAACACAAAACATCATTTCGGGATAGTAAACTCAGCTTTATGTTTTTCTACTGTCAGAAATGTTCAAATATACCAATGTTGTAGTTTTATAATACTCATAAAAAACAAGTTTCTTAAAACGTGACCTTATTTATCCACAGAGTATTCTTTGTAAAGACAAATGACTTACATACTAACAGAGGTGGTCACAGTTCATCGAGCCAGCAAAAACCTAACGTTCAAGAACAGATAGAAACTATATATTGCAACTCTTATGTCTCCTTCTTCTGAAGAAAGGTCAGTTTCTAAATAATTTTATGGCATAGACTATAATCAGCTCTTTGTCGACTTGCAATAAATTTTATTGCTTGAGTATAAAAACTTTATAATAAATATTTAAGTTCTAAACAGCTGTACATATATTTTCTTGTTAAAATGTATTCAAGTGGTATCATTTTTAAACATTTTGAATTAATTTTTCCAAATAACAGACACGTCTTAATAACGGACATTTTTTGGTCCCAGAAAGAATGTTGGCTTGTGTAATGACAGCCCTTAGTTGCAAATACTACAGATATTTGAGAGTATATGGTCATCATTTTTAAATATTAATTCTTTCCAAGCGTCTAAGTAGCTGTTCAGGCTAGTATACACATTTATTTATTACGCTGGTGAAATATTATTATTATTATTATTATTAGCACCGCGTCTTACTACCCGTTCGGGTTATACGCACTTACGCTAATGTGTAAT